>JAOXYL010000071.1:17127053-17137931 GCA_028564955.1 Terapon puta
TGTGTGTGTGTGTGTGTGTGTGTGTGTGTGTGTGTGTGATTTGCGCCCTTCAGTGCTGTGTGGCAGAACAACAGTGCTGATCAGCGGCGCTCACCAGAGATGGAGAGAGTGCCAGGCCTCCCACTGAGGCTTTTAGCTCGTCCATAGATGGGGGGACACACTTGGCACTGTCCGACACCAGCGGCTTGATCTTAATTTTGAACTTTTTCTTGCTGTCCTCGTCGTCCTCTGAGTCACTGGAGGAGAAAAACTGCTTTCCTTTGGAAGCTGGTGGACATGTGTCAAGGACAAATTAGAATAATACATTGTGTGAAGGAGGCTATTTCAGTCTTCTGCAGCATTGAAAGATAACATATTTAAAGTTCTGAAATAAATGTCTCAAATATGCCTTGCACACATGCAGCCAGTAACCACGTGCATTTACTCATTTACTTACAAGTTTAGATTACCCTAACCTTACCAGCTGCCACAATGAAATGATGGATATACTAAAGTATCAATAAGTATAATCCAATGATAATTCTGAAATGGGACATTCAAGAGACACTTTCAGTACATTTTTAAGTCAGTACTTTTGTAACTTCTAATTATTTCTACACTGTGGTGTTGCTACTTTTACTAAAGTACACCTCAGACTGCAGCAGTGGAGTGGGATTTTGGCTGTAGCTCTTCCTGCTGTGTCCCAGTTAATAATATTACACCTGCTGTAAATGACACCCCTGCTCTGTCTCAGCTAAATCATCCTGCTCAGAGGAAGTCTTCACTCTCTATGAATCCATGAATCTCTGAAACATATAGCTGCAGACACCTGTGGGAGCAAAAACTTCAAATACGAGTGAACTTGGGGCCAGCGGTTAATGAGATTTGTGGTTCAATGACTACTGGAAAGCTAATCTGGATGTAACGGAAATCTGTCCAGCTGCCCTCTTGCTACTCTTTTTTTTTTTCCGCCGCTGTAGGGGCATACACATGTGATGTGGCAAGAGAGGGAGGGAGTATTGATTTGGCCTATTTAATACTGAGAAGCACTCATCCAATCGGTCACTCAGCCAAACAGGTCAATAAGTTTTGCAGGAGAAGAGTCCCAAGACTGCTGGTACAAGCGCTTCCGCTCTTCACTAAAAAGGATATTATCGCCCTCGTCACCGGGCCGGAGGCTGAAGCCCTCCTCGTCCACATCAGGGGAGGCCTGAAAAGGAGAGAGAAGAAAGCATTGCTAAATTCTGTGAACAGCTCTTCATATGAATGTAGATCAGATTTCACAGATGTCTTGCCCAGGACGGTCAGCTTCCTGGCTCAAGCTCCTGCTGACTCAAAGAACATGAAGCTGTCACTCCGTTCGCAGCATTTGCTCAGCCGATCTTAAACCTACATGTTACGTGACGGTGACAGCCACAGCGCCGTATCTCAAAGCAGAGCTGCAAAGTTGCTCCTTGGTCAGAAGCACGTAAAAGTTCAAGCAAAAAGATATGAATGCAGCGCACACTTACATATCTGTCCCAGTCAATCTCCCCATAGAAACCATTCGGTGCTCCATTGGCTTTTTTCTAGGAATGAAACAGAGAGGAGAATATTGTAAAGGCTTCAACAAATGGAGTCTGTAGAAAAATCTCAGTGCAAATGAATAATTTACCTAAATAAATTATGAACAAATAGACTTGTTTTAAAGTAGGCTGGTTTAGTACAATTTAGGTTTTAATTGGGTAGATTTGTTCATTTTTACTTAATTTTCCACTGCAATGACGGATAATTACGGACATTTCAGATTGGCTCACTTTTAATTTGGCCCCCAAATAAAGTAGTTCACATAAAAGATTAATGTGTTTATAACCTGTCTGAATTGTGTTTCTTGCCCGTACAAACTCAACTGTTATTCTGCATAAATACAGGAGGTAAACTGTAATAAACAGGAATTATTCTTTAAAAGCAACAGCTGTGTTACAACACACACAATCAGTGATGGTAGCATGTAACATTGTCCAAGTGATCAATCGACACTTGACTCTACATCTTTACTAATCCTTGGAGGGAGAGAGAACTGAGAGCAAAATCTAAAATGTACATACACTTCCTTTCTTTCCGCTTCCAGTTCCTTCTTTGTCAGGTGAACTCCTGGTTGAAGCAAAAAGAAATATTGAAAAAATTAGTACAATTTTATTATTCCTTCAAAGGTCTCCAAAGATGTGTTGAGCATTGTTTGAAATTATTCAAAACTAGTGCCAACTCAATTGTAGTACTGATTCCAAAGTCAGACTCTTCTTCTTTTATTTCACGTAACAAAAAAAGTAAAAATCCAACAATGTCTAAAATGAGCCAAATTATTATTCTAATCAGAGAAAAATAACATGTAAAAAAAGATTTCTGGCTAAACATTTCGTACCAACTTTCAGTACTTGACAGTTAGGTCAGTACAATAAAAGATTTACCCAACTCTGATCGTTCACTTTGTCAAACTGATGAATACTCAAGCAGTTTTCAGAGCTGGTCGTTGTTAACCTGAACAAACTCACGTTGTCTCTGTATCCTTGTCTCTCTTTCGTAAGCCCAGGGCTTTCCTTGTACGGTTTTTCAGTCCTAGAACAGCGAGAGGGCGAGAGGAAGGAACACATCATGAAGAATTAATTTAAAGCTTTACAGCCTAATATAAAGTTAACTGTCTTGTCGTTAAAGTGCACTTAGAAACAAACAATACAGAGGAGTAAGGAGGATGAATCTGTTTTGGGTATACAGGAAATACAGTAACCCCGATAAGTTGATATCAATTAATGCATCGATTCGGGACGCCAACATCCTGCTGTCTGGAGAAAGCCTCCACAAGATGCAACGCCCTTGAGTGTCCCCTCCCCGATGATGTCAGTGGTAAGAAAACCCAAGCAAAGGTTGATCAATGAGTCCACTTCATTAGTGAGATTCGAGGGAGAGTAGGGAGAGATCTACTACAGCAGCCCGTCAGCCAAACTGGATGCCAAGACCCCTGCGGCACTGACGCTTGGCACCACGCGGCGCCTGAATCAGGACGACAGGAAAAAATCAACAAAAAGACACAATTCTTGTGTGTCAAGCCTCCTAAAGCACATTAAGTAAGTATTTACAATGTAGAATTCTACGGTGATGCTTCATCTGTTTTATCAGCGACTGACAGATCGGCAAACACTGAATAAACAGAAACCCAACAACTTCTGAAACCATTAGTCAATGTATTAGCTGACTGACAGAAAATCAATTAATATTTGTTCTGACTGATGCTAAAGTTAGCATGCTGACAACAATAACGCAACAGTGTTAATAACAACATTGTTTCATATGTTGTTTCAAATGTTTGTGATGGTGGCGTGAAAACTGAAACATTTTTAAAAATGTAAAAAAAAAACAGAGATCAAAGTTGGCATGTTAGCATGCTAACATGTGATAGTTGGCAATGAATATAAAACACTCGGCTGAGCAGAGAGATATTTTCCTGGATAAAAACGTTGACCAGCTTGTGGCAGAAGATGGGAAGTCAAAGGGCCACCAAAATCCTCAGGAATTATTCATAGACTGCATATAAAGATGGACAAAATGAAAGCTCAACCAAAATTGAAGCCAAAACATCTCTATCGGCCCCTGGAGGCTGGCGGCAGTATTGGTCATCAGTCCGGCCATCATAGAGCACAAAACAAAAGAGCATGTCATGCATGTCACATAAATGTTGCATAAAGATGTTTTCTTTAATTTAAAGTCAATCTTATCAAGTTGATGTTTGTTGCTTAAGTGTTTTTTTCTCACAAGTTTGGTTTTAATTAGTTGTGTGGTGCTATAAAAACAGGGTACAATCATGTTTGACAGCTGTCAGTCAGAATGAAGTCGCTGATCAGCAGACGGGTGTATGGGCGGGACCTCCTCCCATGATCACTGCAGACATCACCAAGATATTTAGGCTTCACTTTGTGGGAAGAAGTGGAGGCATGTCATCTATCTTTGCACACAGTCAATAGATTAATCCTCTGTGGATCATGAACGTCTGCGTATGACTTCGGCACTTGTGGACTTCTCTGTGTCTAACTTGTAAACTAAACAGCAAACTCCTACAGGACAAACACACTCAAGGAAACTCAATGAGCTCACTGATAGAGACGATGCTCCTTCTTCCCTCAGGCCAAAGTCATAAAAGCAATTTGATATTCTTTAGCATGCACCTATATGCTACCTCTGATAACTGAACAACAGGCTGCCAAATTCATAAAACACAAGATACTGCAAGAAAATTATTCATATTTAAATCCACCAATGGCTGCAGAAATCACTGAAGGAGCATTAATCTTATTTTCTCTTTTTTTATGTATTGGCTGGTTTTTTTCTCAAAATAGTCCAACAACTGACAGGTTTGCATAACAGCGTTTTAGAAGACAAGAGAGCACAGTTGATTCTCACATCCATCCAAGAGCGACGGGGACTCGTGTGATGGACAGTTGGGTGGATGAACATTTTGTGCTATTCGGAGGCAGCTCAGTGTGTCTCTTTGTTCATCATCTCTTTTTGTGAACTGTGAGCTGTGTTTTAAACGCGAACATACTGTGTGCCCTAAAACTGACATTTGGCATTGTTGATGAAAGTCTACAGTCCTGGTCTAATGCTTTGAAACCCTTTTGTGAAGAAAAGAAAATCAATCTCACTTTGAAATCAAAATAAATATTGAGTCACTGTTTTGGTCATCACACTCAAGTTCAAAGTTTTAAGACTAACAAATGCTATAAATGTGGAGGTGCTGCTCTGGACTGCTGCTCATTCACTTGGGAGGAAGCTCTCCTGGGTACCGGAGGACATGTCGGGGCCTGTGATGTATTAGTAGCTAGCCGGGCTGCTCAATAGCACAGATTATTCCTGCATCATGGCTCTTCATCAGTGCAGACAGCTCCGAACAGCGAGCCTTCTGTCCACTCCCACCCTGCATGTGTCTCATGTGATGAGGGGGAGAAATAAGAGAATCAATCCTGATCAGATCACAATCAGATTCTTAGTTCACGCTGCGCATCAGAGGAGGACTGTTGCTTTTGTAACCCACTTACAAAGTTTGCCTGAGGTGAACAGAGGGGTCGTTGTAATTAATGAAATCATCTGTAAATATGGTTAAGATTGGGTCGCCTTCTCCATGCCTGTTCACAGAGACAAGGTGTTTTATCCTGCTGACCATAAATGGCACAGACTTAACATGACTGCCGACTGTTTTTCAGTCTACCAAAGCATGTCCATGATGCACCATCATCCCACTTTTCAAACCAGAGTTTCATAACCATATGTGCTTTCAGATAAATGTGAAAAATATTGGTAACAGCTGGTGAAACAGATCAATTCTCAATTTTTAGGCAGCCGTTTGTCATCCATTTCACCATGGTATGGAATTCATCTTAACTCTTTAATTGAAGATAAGAAGTAGCATTTCTTTTTTTATTTGGTGAATCTCTGAATACATCTGCGAATCTTGAACATCTGAGACATGAGATCCGCTAAAACAACAACTTTTTAAATCAAAATACATCTGAAATATGTTACGCCTGCACGCTGACTTTAAACCATATGTTGGTTTTCCTATAGAACAAACCTTCAAGTTCACCTTTCTGACTGTTTGTCATCTGGGTTTGTTTTTCTTAAAACACCACTGACTGTCAAATGTCTGATCGAATATTCAATGAATATCTGAACAAAACTGCAAAAAAGACCTCCAAAGACAGCCCCTTCTGTCACTGCTTCACAATCCAACAATACAACTACAGTTTTTGTACAGTTATTAACTGTGTTGGTTGTCAGCTGTGCATAGGTGTGAAAACTCTACTCTTGCCATTCTTCCCACACCTACCTCTGTCTCAGCAACATTGCCAGCACCTTGCCTCAGTTGCCAGTTATAGTGAGGTGCTTTGAAACAAAGAGGAAAGAAAGGAACGAAACAATTGAGGCAGACACCAACTAGTTCTGAACAATGCCCAGAAAAGCTAATTGCTGATACACTTTGAACTCCAGTCCCTTCATTTAATCGTTGAAATGGATTGCCAAACTTAAGAGGGTTTCAAGTTTTGGCAACTTGATTTTCATACAGTTCTGGTATTGATTGTAACAGTAGGCTGCATGGAAAGACGAAAATCAATGTAACACTGCATGTCAAGCTCTGGTAAATGCACAGCATTAGTGTATAATTTGTAGTTATGATACTGAAATGTTCAAAACCACAAATATGGATGTTAGAGGGGATGTCAAACCACATTCAATGAATCCAACATGCAAGTATAAACTTACAGCTCAAAAAGGGTCATTCAAACAGACCTGATCAAAGACTCAAAGTGCTCATTTCACACTGAGAAAGACTGCCTGACATTATAATATATGTTCCTGAGATATTGCATATATGATACCCACATGCAGCTACAACAAGAAGGTTGTTACAGCACATGTACTGCAGCCATGTTTAAGCCCAAATAACACCCAGTGAACGCCACTACTCCACCTCAAAGTCTATGCTGTGTAATTAGCATTGCACATGTAGCTAATGATGGCTCTGATAAGCCTGCGACATCTGTGTTGTGTATCTCTTGAAATGAGAACAATATCGTGGCAGATTGACTGCAGGCCCTTTGCTAATAATAGCCACCTTCCATTACCACATTGGCATTAATGTATGGTAAAGGCCCAACATCTGTCATGCAGGGTTAGATCTGTAATTAAGCTCCTCCATCACAGTTTGGATGCCTCATTCCACCGCTTTTGGCAGGGCACCCTTTACTTCCCTTTATGCAACACAGCCTAGAAATAATGTATGGTTTAACCATCGAGCGTGTGATTAGCATGATGTGATAGTAGGCACTGATAGCACTGATAGCACCAGCAGCACAGGTATGAATGAGCAATGCTTCCTGGACAGCTTAGATCTCTCCTCAAACACGCCCTCACATGACACGGACTGAGAGTAGAGCTAATAACAGAGCTATAATCGGCCCATGCAAACAGAGTCCTGCAGACATGTGTGTGCAAAAACAACAGGGGCATGACTACACTGCTGAGGAGACCAGCTCTTCCTTTACAAATCCACACCTCACACACCTTCGCTTTCATCTCACATACATCTCAATCTGTGAGAAACAACGTCACACTCACACATACACAATCAGTGGCCACACAGTCACGCTGGCCACACACAAAGCTCAGCTCAGCTTAAAGGTCCTCACAGTACGACAGATCACATCACTGGATTCACTAGCTTCAATGGCCCAGCAGGACACAAGAGGGCAGGAGGAGGACACGGGGGAAAAACGTGGAAAATTAAGGAGAAGAGGGAGTGCTCTGATCATTTACCTTGCATCATGGTTGCAGATTTTCATCCTACGTTGCCCTCCGGTGTGCAGGGGGACAGAACTGGAGAAATCCGGCCGGTCAAAGGATGCCTGGGCAGGGCATGGCTAATTCTGCACGGCTCCCCAGTGAAGCACGATGACGGTTTCTTCCACCCCCAAAGGGCCCAACTCCCAGACACTAGCACAGGGAGGTGGGGTGGGGGCAGAGCTGAGAGGCAGCAGCAGCGGTAGAGGACACAGCGAGGAGGGACACCCGAGGAATATGCAGCAGATCGGGGGATGGGGGTCCTCTCCGTGTGCACGTTAGGCCCCCAACGCCTGAGCAGCGCTGACACACGCCATCTCTGAGAGGGGGGATGCTGAGGAAAGGCAAAGGAGGAGAAAAAAAAAAAGCAGAGCGGTACGGAGTGAGAGAGGCAGAGAAAGACCGGGAGAGAGAGGAGAGGAGGGAGGGAGTGGGAGGTTTGCTGATGTCACATCTGCACTAAACCAATCCCTGCAACCATGGTCACATGGCTACTGTCCCCTGATGCCTTAGCACCTCTCGGCTCGCCTCAAGCAGACACATTACAGCCAACTGCATTCATATTACACAAGGTCTCGTGTAATATAATGCACTGTTCAGTTAAATAGTTTCTTAAATTTGATTCAGAGTGTGTCTAAATGCTCACTTTGATGTGCCTTTGAAAGGACACAGTTGTGTCCTTTCTTATATTTATATTCGCTAGAGAACATTTTTGCACGATTACCGAGATGTGATTCAGTTTCTATTTATATTTTTAGGGCACCTGAGCTTTACAGGGCCATAAGGGGCAAAGACAAAATGCATCCATCAAAATACAAACACAGCATTCACCCACAGACATCCTGACAAACACAGGATAAAAATAAGAGGTCTGGTGCGGTTCAAAAGCCACTTACGTCCTTTGTTGAACTCATGAATAGACCAAAAAAAGAAATCTAATAGAAGCGGAAAGAGGATTCGGTCATCTTTGCTCAGTTACTGAACCATGTGATTTTGTCCTTGAAAGAGCAACAGATAAAAGCTCTGATTAGAGGGCCTCGGGTTTCTGGGGGAAAAGAGTTCAGCTATATAATGTATAGTGTACGGTGGGATGAGACCATGCAGTGCTTTTATTCAAATATTCTTCAACTAAAAGGGGACCAATGACAAAAGGAAACATTATGTATAATAGTGTTTCTTTTTCTGATGTTGCTGGAGGTCATGCTGTAGTGTTCTGGACCGAGGTGGATGCTGAACAGAAAAGTGATACCAAAACATGAAGTCACTGACTTTATTTGGATGTGACAGCAAGGACATGGATAACTCATCTGGGCCAACCAACAAAAACGTTCTTGTTTGCTGAAAACTGAATTAAGTCTCAGTCTAAGGGGGATGAGATGCAGAAAAGTCAGAGATAAAGATCAGTGAGCTCATAAACATGGATGAATTCAATGCTTGGTTTAAAATGATGAAGTACTAACCAAGGTTGAGTTAGGTTCAAATCCAGGGGTTACCAAACCTTTCAGCACGCAACCCTAAAAATGACAGATGGATAGATAGATAGATAGATAGATAGATAGATAGATAGATAGATAGGTACAAAGTTGGCTTAAGTCGCTATATGACGGTGTTAGCTAATTTGCATAATTTTGAATTTGCACGTAATTGTAATAGACGCTGTAGGAGAAAGAAATAACATCGCGGGACACATAAAATGTGTGTAAAAACGCCTTAAACATGTTTAGAGTCACTTATGAACTTTCTTATTCACTTGCAGTGTGTGGATGAGGGTCTCCTCTCTGCTCTGACCGCCTGTCGGCGGGGAGGAGCTCACGACTCAGTCTCCAAAACGCTAAAAAGTCAACAATAACACCAGAAAAAGTCGCTAGATTTGTAGCTAGTCGCCTTTAACAAAGAAAGTCGGCAAGATGACAACACTGTGCGACCTGTGATGTTTACTGTGGCGCAGTAAAGTGACATGTCACCTGCAAATGATACTGTCGTTAATCTGTCGTAATCACCTCAGGAGGACTCTGAAACCCCCCCGGCACGACCCCCAATTTGGGAATCTCTGCTGTAATCTATTGAGCATCTATTACAACCTAGACTAAGCCCTGAGTCTCCAATATGTGATGTCCTCTGAGCTACTAATTATGGTATTATACTTAAAAGCCTGAAAACTGATTTTCTCAATCAGCTGCTCACCATAAGTAGCGACTTCCTGCCTGAATGTATAATTTTCTGCCAGAGTTACAACAGCCCGGGTTCATTTGCATTAGAGATTCCTGTAGTTATGTTTTTCTCGCTGGTTCGACCGGGCTCAGCTGGAAACAGGTGATGTCAAGCGCGACCACGGGCCAATCAGGATTTAGAAACAACGTGATGACAGTTGTGGGGTTGCCGCTCACGTTGCCAGGATACCGTCAATCAAATCTGATCAATTGAACATGAACGCTGGGCAGAGCGTGTTAAACTCTGGATAAATAATCACTTTCACTGTTGATTATTTGGGACTGATGTAAGATATTATTCTGGGGCTTTAAAGATTTGATTTAAACATATATTCTGTGGTGGAGGTGGCTCAGAGGTAGATCTTACACACACATTTGAGGCCTCAGTCTGGGGCTGGGGGTCCCTTTGCTGCATGTTTTCCCCTGTTCTCTCTCTCTCTCCATCCTTCCCTCCTGTCTCTCTCTCACTGTCCTATCTATAAAAACAATAAAGGGTCTAAAATAAATAAATTTAAATAAACACACACACACACACATATCTCATGTTTTCTGGTAATATGGCCGAATGGAGACACATAAATGGAGAGGAGGATTGAAAAGGCGGACGAGCCTTAGGGTAGCCTGCAGGACAGGCAAGATGAGGACGAGCAAGAATTCCCGCTGGAACTATGAAGTCTTGTGTTGGCTAAATGCAAAGAAAACTAGTCCAAGGCTGGACCAGAGAGGTTCTTGTGCTTCAGCTGATGGATCAGACTAATGTGGTCTGCACTGTCAGAGACTCCAGATAGACCGCAGAGCGAGAGGACGCAAAGAGAAGATAATTTGTCCAATTTTAGGAGGATGACGGTGAGGACGACTTTGTTCTGTGGAAAAACTGGACAGATAACACGAGCACTCTGGAAACAAACGAGGAGTATTTGGGCTGCGCACAACAGCAAGTTTCAGGATTGTATCTATTGTTGAAAATGAGTGACACTGGAGGACAACAGGGTGTCTGCCACCGCAGAGTACACACTGTCAGCTGTAATCATAACACACGCTTGCTGGAAGGAGGGGCCTCACGTTTTAGCCTGGAAGAAAGAGAGCGTGGCAAAGGACAAAAACTATTCCTAATATTGTTATGTGAGTGTTAGACTTGGTGGGAAAACTGATCTGCCATAGTGGAAGCGAGGTTCTGATTATTTGGCTGCGTTAATGGCTGCATATTGGGCGATCAGAGCAGAGTGAGTCACCCTCACTGATAGGGAGAGGACAGATGGGGGAAGGCAGTTAGAGAATAGTGTTGTGGTGTGTGTGTGTGTGTGTGTGTGTGTGTGTGTGTGTG
>JAOXYL010000071.1:17142131-17161561 GCA_028564955.1 Terapon puta
AAGAGGATGATGTAATCCTTTAAAGGAACATTCACAAAAAATAAAACATGATAACAATAGATGCAGGGCTGCAGCACTGAGCTGAGACAACCATGACGTGAACAAATGCTGAATGAGTGACTGATTGTTTTCATTCGAGATCAAAATGTTAAAAAATGGTTAACGACGCACACTGCAGATCCTCAGAGTGACATCTTCATGTCGTTCGTTTTGTTTGACCTGCAGTCCAAACCACAAAGACATTCAATTCACAATACCATGAAACAGAGAAAGGCAGGAAAACCTCATATTTGAGAGTCATGTTTTGCTTGAGAGATGATAACAAACAATTACTCAAATATCAAAATGTGTAAAATGAATGCGATGGGGATTCAAGTCAATTTTGACAACAGGTAAATTATTAATAAAATATTAATATTTTTTTTAAAAAGAGGGATTGTCTTGAAGTCCTCTGACAGCTGTTTCTGGCTCACAGTTTCTATGGTTATTGTGGGATATAGCCATGTGTGGGAACATGTATGTTGTGCATAAATTACCTGTCACAAAACAAAACAATTACGAAGGAGTGGAGCAGCTATAAAAGTTATGTAAGTTGGAAAAAGTTCACCAGTTAGAAAAAAAATTCAAAGTTTCGCTAACTTTGTTAAATGGGCAAAAGCTGTGGGAGTTATGGCCTCATCTGAGGGGAATCTGCATGAATAATTAAATTACAGCCACAACCATATTCAACAAAGACCTTCACAGAATTGTTAATAGTGTCTTCCATATTAAATTGATGAAATTGATTTGAGCACTGATGATGATGTCTGGATGTACTCCAGGTTTTATGTTAAGCTTACTCTTGACAGACAAAATCTCCCATGGGACCAACAACATTTAGGATGAGTTTAATTGAAGTGAAATTGTTTTTTTGATGCTACATACGTTAAACAAAAGGAGATCTATGAGAAGCAGACTGTTCAGCCAATGTTGTTTAAAAACCTAATTCCTGAACTTCAATAAAGTCAGTGGAGCAGTTGCTTAAAAAAGAGATTTGACTTTCACGGCAGCACCTGTGGGCAGATTTGGATATATTTTCCTGAGAAAGCTTAGGTCTCCCACAAATAATTCTCACAAATTTGGACCCAGTTTGGTGCAAATTGGCTGACAAACAAGATACCCTTAGGGCAAAGAGTTAGTATCTTATTATAGTATTATTTAAGTATTATTTTCCACCAAAGTATGTCTGTTTTCCAAATAGATAAAGGGTGTGGTGGAGTAGTTTGGGTAATATATAACATTTTTTAATAGACATGAATTATAGAGATAGTTAAAAACACATTTTATGAGGTCCTTGTTTAATGTGTGTAAGACAAATGTACAAATTCTCCGCGGTTGCATGAACCTGATCGAATACATGGAGCAAAACATTTTGCACCATGTAAGCGCCTAGACCCAGGATCTGCCTTGTTTGCATATGACCTCAGCTCCAACGCCTTAGGCTAAACAGAAACACCATCCATTATGAGGAGTGGTTAACCAGCTCTCTCCCAAATTACAGTGACTCTGGGTTCCCATTTTACTGATTTAGCGGTTGTGTGGTTCCCCATCTCATGTTACTGACTGTTATAGTGAGATGTACTCACGCAGGCTATCCTCCCCTTATAAAATGTCAGCAAGGCATTTGTTAGCCATTTAATAGGCACCAAGCAGGCACCAAGTTAAATACAATTAAAGATCCGTGACAAGACATTATTTGCTTAGTCTACAACGGCACATTCACCTTTTTTAAAATCATACTGGAGCTTAATTACGCCGACCTGAAATGACCGATGTTGCGCTGTTGCTCCATGAATGCAGCTGAGCTTTAACCACATCCTCCGACAAGCGCAGGAGGAACGTTTTACCACCCTGGCCGAGAGGCTGTTGCACAAGGTTTTCAAGAGCGGTGGAACATTTCCCGAGCATGTCTGACTGCAGCAACTGAACCGCCGTCCAATCCCGGTTTAAAGCGGCTGGCGGCGGGTCACCGGCCACGCTGCGGTGCGACTGTGACTGGCAGCTGTGGAGAGGTGTCCAGATAACACCCTGGTTATAGAGCTGACCCTGCTTTTAACCTGCTGGCACACCTCCTGTCTTCACCCTGCTCCCCCCCCCCCATCCCCGTCTGCCAAACTCCAGGCCAACCCTGACAACATTTACCCAGCGCCTTGTGCTCCACTGCTCTACACCAGCCTCCTCAGAGACATCTGCCGCTTTTTTAATACTGATCTTTGACCTCTGGAGCTAAAGATAAGTTAACCTCTACTACCATGCAACGAAGCCACCGACATGGTCTCTTGTAACACTGTTGCATCTGGTTGTCGGTGTCTGTGCTAATGTGCTATCCCTCGCTGAACTGTTCAGTTTAGGAGCAAAATGGCATGTGGAGTTTAAGGGGAGAGGAACGGCTTGTGTCTAAAGTGTGAATGGCTGCAATACTATTTCTCCTCTCTCTCCCACCCTCCTGCCAGCACCAGTCAAGGGATTTTCCTTCCCACCATCTCCGGCTGGAACACTATTTCCGGATTGTGTCGTTCATTTACTTAGTTCGCAGTGCGCTCAGGAATGAGAGACCATGGAAAACTGAGCGTGGCAATGTGGCTAGAGCAGCAGGGAGGGAAAGAAAGAGAAAGGGAGAAGGTGTGTGTGTGTGTGTGTGTGTGTGTGTGATGGAGAGAGAGAGAGAGAGAGAGGGCAAGACAGAGCTGGAGTGAGCTGGATCGTCAAAGACAAGCCCAAGCAACGGCCTTTACCAAAATAGCACGAGCAAGAATCTCTGTGGGTAACATAAATTTGAGCATGATGAGTGTAATCAAACTGAGAGGAGTTAGACATTAGACATAAACTATCTCCATGGCCATGTGATGTTGAGGATTCCTTTGTCACAACTGTGTGTTTGCCTCCCCGCCTGCCAGTCCGTTTGTTTATCTGGCCTTCCCTCCATCTCCCGGATCATCCCATTATGCCACTACACCTCTGCAGTTAGAGGCTGGTGTTGACCCATTTACCTTTTGACATTTCCAGTGCTAATAAAAGCTAACGCTCCCTGACATGCATAATTGCAGAAGAAAGGTGGTCATACGCGCTTAAGAGGCCTCTGACCTTCAAGCACTGTGCTCGATCCTTGTTAGATGTCCAAACGTGATTGGATCCATTCACTAAGCTCATTTTGGTCGTGACTCCAAGGAGGTTTACAGGAGGTGCAGGGCAGGAAGAACAAGATGCATGCAAGCCGCCTAATATCCCATCAAATTTTTAAATACTTTCAACTTAGCCACTTATGTTAACAATGCAGTTAGTTTAAGCCGATAAACGCATTAGTTAGTGGAAGTTTTTAATCATCCTCAGCTAATATTAGGTGAGTCGACTTAAATGTTGAACTCCAACGATTTAAAATTCCTAATTTAGGGTGCAGTCCACCTATTTTACACATGTTGGCATTTAGCTGACTCTTACTCTTGTGTCTCTTATAACTCCAAAAAAGTTTATGAAACACTCCATCGCAGGGGCGCCTCTTTAATAACGGCATTTAAGATCTCTTCAAATCGCCCGCTCTACGGGGGGAAACATGTTGTGCTCACATCTCCAAGTCCACACAGACACACACAGATGTCGCCACAACGTTCTGGTGTCCCACATGTGCACCACAGACCATTGTGGTGGGACATAAAAACACCAAGTAGGCTGTTAGAAAGAGTGAGAAAATTGGACTTTCTTAACCTGCTTCCTCTTACTTTCTTCATTAAATTGTGCCAGACTCCAATAAAAAGCAGTTCTGTCTGTATTCTTCTGTGTTTCTCACCAGTACAATTACATTCAACTGTAAAACTATATTTTATCTTACAATATATATCATTCTGTTTATTGTTTGATTTGGATAGTTGGTTGTGTTTTCAATACAATAGTAGTACAATATAATAGTTGCACAATACAATTTTTGTCACACTGTAGTGTTGAACACAGTTCATGTAAATAAGACTTTAATTCTGCAGAAAGAAAGACTACACGGCCTCTGGCATCATTTTCTTGGGTCACCATGACAATTTCAGACGACTGCAGTAGTCAGAGATTTTACAGCACAGTCGCCTCTCCCATGCAGAATCTCTTGTGTTTGTGATTGACCGTGTGGTGGGGAAGCCACAGAGTGCATGTGTGAGGTGGAACGATGACAGTAATTTGCGTTAAACACTATGACAAGAAATGCAATCAGTATTTTGGAACATGCAGCATTGGTACGAGCTGTATTAATGATGTAAATTAGTGTGTGTACGTGTGTGTGGGAGGGAGTTTACATGCCATAAATCATCCAGAGTGTGTTCAGATTATAACAGAGCAGAGTGACTCTTGATAATTTCCACCACATTTATTCTGTTCCTTCATGTCAGAGAATGTTTTGTTCCCTTGACACTCTTCCCAAAACTTGGTGAGCTATTTTGACTGAACCAGAGAAGATAAAAAAAAAAAAAAAGTCACGTACCGGAATCTGATAACCTTTGATTCATCTACACATTAGAATAAAAATTCAACATAGTAGATTCATGAGTTAGAGAACGGTTATAAATACCTGTTCTAGCTTCTTGCTGATCCTTTCAGAAGTGGTCTAATACTATTACCACAGAAAACCAGGGCACAAAATAAGTAGAGTACAACAGATGATGACGTTTTTAACCTTTTGACATACATAAGAAATAGGCCTAAATCACCAAGGTAAATCCCAATGCATGACACAGAAGATGAGCTCAAGGCTGTCTTATTTACACAGGTCACTGGCACCGCAATTGTTTGTGCAGGACTTGTGTAATCCTAGATTCTTTTATGCTATCCGCTTCTTGTTATGGCTGCCCATGGAGTGCTTAACACATGCTGAAATAACTTCCTTAAGACCTATGTAAGCAAATACCACTTAAAGTATTTGAATACCCATATGTGAGCGTGCGAGTGCACGGCTGTGTGTGGGTAAAAAGGGAAGGCGGTTACTTGCATGCAGGACAGGGGTGGTTTGTTTTGTCAGCAAAATGTCAATCTGTCTTTGCAAGGTTATCCCATATGATCTCCCTAAATACACAAGGCTTGGTTGTCCATCTGGTTGCCCCCCCCCCCAGCACACACACACACATTAACACCCACCACTGCTAGCCCAGGTCTGGAGGTCTTGCCTTTCTACCTCCCACTGAGAGGATATGAAAAGGCCGACAAAGCTTTCCATTCTCTTCTTTTACTGTCAGATTTTTGGATCAGTGTAATCCTCAAATGGCTGCAACACGTGTACAGCGGTTTGGTTGCTCCCTAACAACTAACTTGACAACTAAACAATGCAATGGTTCTCGCTGAAAAGGGTCACTCAGAAGAATTTTGCACACACACACATACACAGAGCCAGGCAGCCACCCAACAACCCCTAAAAAGTCCAAAAAGCCAGATCCGTCCCCAGTCCAAACTGCCTTGGGCTCCCCTAAGCTATTCAGCGTGTGCAAATGAAAGATGTGTCTTGGAACACTGCGAGCCTCTAGGCAGAGCAGGAACTAGCCTCGCGCACAGATATACACAGCAGCCCTCTGGACAAGTTTGGCACCCACACCAGCGACTGTGGGCCAAAACTCATGTTGCGTGCTAACTCTCTCCCTCCCCCATCCCCTCATGCTATCCCGCTCTGCAATTATATGCTATGCTCCCACCCAAACACGCAAGAATAGGCCTTCTCAGTCAACAGACAAACCGAGTCATTCTGTCCTCAAACCATGACATCATGACCATTTGACTTCAGCGTGAAATTCAAGCTTAATTTAACTTTGTCAGGAAAAAAGAAAAAAAAAGTGGTGTGTGTCACATTGGCAGAGCACTGCAGTGGTGTGAACAGTAACTTCATGCAATTCTGGGAAAGCACAGATAATTTATTCTCGAGCATATCGAACTCATGAGGAATATGTGACTCATGACAATCTCGCACATCATGTATTTACTGTAAGAAGTGATTTGACTGGACTGGTGCAGGAGCAGGACATACTTTGACTTTCTTTATTGACACAGACATTGTAATATTTTAAATGTGTTTAACGATGCTTTATTAAAAAATATCTAATGCATTTTTTAAAAAAAACGATCAGTAATGGGGTTGTAAGATGGAGGCATTTCATAAGTACAGTGATAAAATCAGACAATTCTTTGATTTTATTGTAATAGATGACATCTTGATTTATGACACAATATGGGAATTATACTAACACTTCTGCCAGTTGTGGATCACTATAGAGTCAATGGCTTCTAGTTTGTGGACGTTTCTTGGGATTTAGATGCCTGAGAGGCATCTATCAAACTGCTGACAGCTATTGTGTGGAGCACACCTCATTTTCCAAATCTGCCTCGCAACAGAGTCTTCTCCTCTGTCCTTGCCGCTCTGGGAGGGGTTCTTAATGGTGTGTGAGTACTTGCGTGCTCGTGCATGTGCATGTATATATGACAGAACCGAACCAATGACAGGCACCTCAGCCCAGCCCAGCCCTCGCAACAAAGAGGGCTGGTGGGTTTCACTGCAGCCCCTCTCGCTCTCCCACACACTCATAAATAACCATACAGAGTCTCTGCTCTGGCCAGGGGGAGAAAAAGGAGAGAAAAGAGCCATTTAGGCAGCTCCTCTGCTCTCATGCCTTCCAACTGACCTTTTCTAAGGGTCAATCAGTCCGACCACAACTCCGGACTCTGACACCCCCCCTCCCTGCTGACACTAACCTGAATCATCCCAACACTGGTGCTGTGAAGAGAAGCCACTTAGCAGGCTTGGGTCATTGTAAAGGAGCATTTTAAACGTAGAAGGCATAAAGCCTCACAGGCTCTCGGTCCCAGAGCATGTGAGATGGCAGCTGGGGTCAGAGGTGAAGGTCACAATATAGGAGGAGGGGAATAAATCCTGTAGCACGGACGACAATGGCTGCAATCCCCACTGACAATGATGCCATTGTGGACTATGGGTTGCTTAGTGTGTCCTGGAGCTGTGCCTAATAGAGTTATAGTGCTGATGCGATGGCTGTGTGGCTGAGGAGAGTAGTGTCCTTTTATATAAAGGGGGCAACTGCCGAGGAGCTTGAAAGAGGTCTCGGCTTCTCAATTTTGCTTTGCATGAAAGCCTGGGACTGTGCATGTGCATTGTGTGTGTGTATGTGTGTGTGTCTGTGTGTGTGAGAGAGAGGTTACTAGCTTAAGTTCACTGAGCTTCCAGCCATGAATGCTTTGCTCAGTGACACACATGACTCTTCTCTGTAAAGACTCACAGCTGACTCATAGTTGAAGATGCATCTGAGAGGTTCTGCCGATTTCAGTGAGCAGGTGGGCTGACTGAGTCAGAAATAATGCAGTTTTTGCTGTCAGAACAATTGGTGATTTTACCATTAACTTACAGTTTAGCTGAATTGTGTGAAACTCACTGATCTAAAAATAAAAGGGATTTATCAAGCTCAAACTGCTTTTTCCCTGTTTTATACCACTCCAATTTGAATATCACTGGGCTTAAACAGTGAGTTGACTAAATAAAGCCTGCGAGGACAGCACCTTGTTCTCTGGGGAACGTTGATGTTTATTTGTTATTATTTCTGATATTTACCAAAAAACGTTCATCAGAAAAATGACTTTAAATCATTATTCGACTAAAATAATCTATAACCTATATTGAGCCACATGATACAAAAATTGACAGCATCTCATGGACATATTCTGCTTACACTCTTCACGGTCTGGCCTTTATTTGGCGCACCACTTAGGCAGAGAGGTGGGGGAAGGCCTCTGGAGAGACAGAGGCCACTGATACCACAGGATCATCATCCCCAGCATAACTCAGACACTCAGCTGGTAAACACCGCGCGGTGGCATGCCACGAGTACTTCAGTTGTCACCTCTGTTAGTAAGATTAGGCTCTGGCAGGACGGAGTGACAGTTGATGGGTGTTGGGTATGACCACCGGGCGCTAACATAGAGAGGGCTGGATTTGACAGACAGAGAGACAGACAGACACTAGAGCGTTTGGAAAAACGGTATGTCAGTTTTGCTGATGTCTATAGTAACAGTAGCCTCCAATTTGACATTCCCTCCACCAAACATTGGTTTTCTGTTTTTTTTTCCTCTTTTTGGCTTCTCTATGACCTCCTTAAAAGAACAAGCTATGTTTCCCAGGGCCCAGCTATTTGAAGCTCATAGTTTTGGTCATCCAAAGTTTTCTGTTCCAACTCAAGCCGTTCAGACACTGTCCCCACTTACATTTCCACAATGGCAGGGTCCTGGGGGCCAGACCATAGCCGCCCTACACTCTGCCCACAGTTGAGTTGCCTCTGGCAGGACTACTGCGTGCTTTGTGTGCTGGTTCTGGCCGCCGATCAGGGAAACCCCACAGTCTCTCCATGGTGAATGTCGAACGGCCTGCCAAGACCATTATGCATCCCTTCAATGGCTGTGAATAGCAGCACACTACAGTACAGAAGATTTAAGGGATGTGCAATTCACCCAGGGCTACAATGCAAGACCATGACACAGATACCGACATTGGCAAACTGAACTAATCCCTGACATGGTTCCTCTGTGTTGTGTCTTTGAGTCCTCTTCCGATCAACAACAAACACAACAGATCTTGATAAAAATGCGTCCTGCAAGGCGCTGGACAGAAAATATGAAAACAGTTTATGGATAATATTCCTTGACACAGTTAGCGAACTAAGTCTAAATAAGCATTACTCTAAAAAGCCAGGAGATTATTCCAGATTCTACAAATATCGGTTGTTGTGATTTAGTGTGGCTGAGTGAGTGACAGCGGGAGGCCTATCATGTACACATTTAACACTCTTAAATATGGGGATTAAAGCTCTCGCCATAATTTCACCAAGTGACCAAATAACCTCCAAGACCCCAAAAACAATCCTGTCTGCCATTAGTCATTATCTCTTGCGTATTTGTATTCCTATCTGACACTGCCTTCCTGAGCAAAGAAATGACCAACTCTGCAACCTCTAACTCCAACTGTCCTTGATATTGGCTCCTATAGTAGTCACTCTGTAGTCCTTCTAAGTTGCTTGTCAGATCACTGTCAAACCAAATGTAAACCTAACAGAGTTTAACTGTTATCTACATTCAGCACACAGAAACATCTGTCTATTAATTTAAAACCCATGCAGCGTTTCCCAGCACTCCCACAGTCCAGTGGCATATTGCGGTAGTGGATATCAAGATGAGTCACATCACCTAGCAGGCAGCTGGCAGGCTTGCCATATCAGCCTCTCCCGTTAATCTTACGCTTAGCGTTCACTGATCCCATCAGGGCTGCCTGGATCTGGGGTGCAAAGCCTAAAGGTTTATCCTGCAAGTCGGCCCTCCCTCACCCTGGCCACTACACGCACACCAATAGGATCGGGGCACACACCCCAACTTGGGTTTTTCCTCATACTGATCATAGAGGCAACATATCCCAAATTCAAAGCCCAGAGGAGCTGGAGCTCACCATGCCATCACAATCCCACACTGACATGTCTGGAGCCCAATGCTGTTGTGTTTCAAGAAGACGGTGGTAGTGAAAAGTGTCACAGAGGTCAGACCCAGAAGTTAAAGGGGCAAATTTTGTGGTCTTCTTACACCGGGGGATGGAAGGGGTGAGGGGAGGTGTAGGGTGTGTGTAGGGGGTTGGGCAGCAGCCAAGGGACATGCCGTGACAAGCTTCGAGGCTTCTTAAAGTAGGACCGCATGGAAAGCACACGGGCAAACACTTATACATTGCACCCACAAATACACACCGACACACGTGAGCACATTCATCCAACACACACACACGCCCACACAATTACATACCTGTCAAATGGTGGATCTGACATCTGAAAAGAAACCTGCCAACATCCAATGACTAACATTTGGCAAGTTGAACATCCTTTGCATGCAACATACAAATGATGCAATTCATTACAAACTCCAAACTCTGTATGTGTTTGTCTAAAAACCCACACACATACATACAAACACACATGTCATTGTGTCTCCTGTTTCTGAAAGCAGGACGCATGTGTGGTCTAATGTCGTAATATGCTCTTTATGGAGGTTAGTTTAAGATGTTTCATGGGCACTGACTGGACACAGGAAATAATTATTTCACTGATGGGAAAAAAGAATGCTGGAGGCATCTACCTCCCTCACTCTCCTTCCTTGGGTCAAAAGGGTACCAGCCATAAACGCCTGGACACCAACAGAGACGGACCTCTGACCATACAGGCCTTGTTTCACTCTCCTCACAGCCACTAACGTCAGCTGGTGGAAGAGGCCGCGGTTGTTTAAATTTATAGCACAATGTCACTCAGTGTCATGACTGAACAACAATGCAAGTATTCTTCCAACATGAATGCATGAGGGGATAGTACTCCCAGGGCTCTGGACATTTTTAGCACACAAGTACGGAAACAGCAGAGTGATTCATCATAAAAAAAAATCAGTTCTTTTTGACTTGAATTCATTTTGAAGTCACTTCTGTCTACAAGTGTTAACACACCTGCTATTACCTATTGTGTCTCTAACAGGATGATCTCAGAGCAGCAATAGTCACAAGTGGCGGCAGTCAAGATGCCATTTTTTGCAGCTGAACGTGTTTGACAAGCTCGACGAGAAGATAATACACACTTGCTGGCTCGGCTGGCTTCTCTGTCATCTCTCAGACAGACAAAAGGGCTGGAGCTGGTGCTCCCCGGATGCCAAACAGCTGAAGACAGTTTAATCATCATAGAAAACCTATAGCATGATGTCATTCCATTGCAACCCATTCACTCGCTGGCAAATTAGGGCACGTTTAAAGTGGCAGGAAATGCTTTAATTTTGAGCTGTGTGAAACATACAAGATATAGGTTACATCATGCTCATTTTAATCATTCAAGCTAACAGACTAGGTTTTTCTTTTCCATTCATGCCCTGAAAGGAATTTTTCAGCTGTTACAGTGCAGCTTGAGGAGAACTGAATGAAACGGTCTGGACTGTACCATTACAACTTAGAGGTGACCGGTGCGGCATGCACCAACTAACTAAGGGTGGAAATCACCAAATAAAACAGTCTTTCCCTGAATCCACTCAAATATGCTTGTTTTTGTCCAGCTAGGCGATACAAACCGGAGTGGGCGACTTTTACCGGGCGATGAATCCGGAGGGAGAAACGACCCCCCCGCTGTATGTGCAGCTTGGACCGCGCCAAGATGATGTTACGAACAGCCCTTTAAAGTCGCTCCACTTCCGAGATGAAGTAAAGCAGAGCGAGGAGGCATGAAGTGACAATCTAGGACAGAGAGAGAGAGAGAGAGAGAGAGAGAGAGAGACCACAGTTAGTCAGGCTATGTTGAGACAATACATCTGGACTTCTGGGATGTTTCATGGACTCGGAGGAGGTTTCTTTTCGTGCACATCTCTGCAGGACGTGGCGACTGCGCTGAAGTAACCCCCCCTCCCTGAATTAGCCTCATTTGCGGCAAAAAAAAAAAAAACGAAACGTGCATATCTCCCTCTCTCTTCATTTTTTTTTTATAATTACGCGCAAGGACGACGACAGCAACCTGGACTACTCTTCGGAAACAGGAATGGTTTATCCTCCCGAAGGCTTGTTCTACATCGAAATGGATCAAGCGCCACCAGGTAAGTTAGGGGTTAAAAGGCAGCCATTGTCTGATCTGCGGGGGGTCGCCAAACGTTTAGTTGCGCCTTTCTGTCTCGCTCTCCGGCCGGCGCCGCGTTGGCGTTAAAAGGTGCGCGATGGGAGCCGACGTGTGCCGCTGAAATAAAAAAAAAAAATCCGCGCAGGGTGTTAGTGAGACGTTATAAGCACGGCCAGGTCCCGGGCGCTGCGCTCCCCCAGTGGCATTGCCCAGGCATGCATAGCGCAATCCACTTGCCAATTACGTAATACCTTTCGGTGGACCAGGCGCAGCAGCTTGCCCCCCCCTCCTCCTCTCTCTCTCTCTCTCTCTCTCTCTCTCTTTTGTCCCGCACGTATGACAGACTTGGACAGTAACGCACTTCGGGGTTAGGATCGTCTTTTCTTTCTTTGTTCGTTTTTTTAATTATTTTTCTTAAGCATCCCATCAGATCCGCTGTAGGTGTGTGTGTGACAGTGGTGGGGGTGTGGGGGGGTGTTGGAGGCAGTACAGTCGGGGCTGCGTTAATGAGCGCCGCATGAAACGAGCGCTTTGTTCTCCTCCGCAGCCAGCCGTGCGTAATGTGCGCGCCGCTCGGGGAGCAGGCTGGAGGCGAGCGCGGCAGACGGGCTCGTCTCATGACCCGACTCTCCCTCCTGCACTTTTTTTTTTTTTTTTTTTGCACTCTTATTTATCGAGTTTTCGTCCTACATTTCTGCGATCTGATTTCTGTGACATTTGCGTGACAGCCCGGTCCCAAGTCCCAGCCTGGCCCCTCTCCAGACGGTTCAGGTGACACCGACACTGTTCGCCTCCTCACTTTCATTATGTTAAGGAGCATTATTGGTGACTGGGGCTGATAAAAGACGCTGTTACATGACACACCACCAGAACAATGCAAGGCGGCCCGTGTTGTTCCTGCACTGAATGGATGTTTAGCTGACAGTTGTTGGGTTTGGTTATGAAAGCTCTCCTTTTATGTGTTTCTCTGGATTGGACACAGACCAGGCTACAGCGTGACAGACTGGCTATTTATTTTTTATTATTCCACACTTAAATTACGTGGCTCTTGTCTGTACTGGTATGCTCATGTGGGTTTTGGAAGCCAGTCGAGTTTCTTGGCAGGAGACTGGAGAGAGGAAGGTGCGCAGGTTTTCTTTTCTCTCTCTCCCTCTCTCTCTCTCTTTTTTTTCCCTTCTTCTCTTTTTGCTGAGTTCAGGATCTGCAGCTTTTCCTTGTGTGTGCCTGCCACTGTGCTGCTGCTGCCGCTGCACCTGCCTTTTGTTTATTTTAAGGTTAGGAAAAGAGGAGAGCGGATGGTGGGAGTAAAAACCCACATTTCTCCTCTCTGAGGGTGCTCTTGTGTTCTCCCCCGGCTGCCTCATGAAAGGCACTTTTGTCCTGCAGTGAAATATATCGCCCTTCACCTCCTCTTGATGCGGTTTGCCCTCATTTTTCATTTCTCGGGGAAAACGCTTAATCTTTCAGGCAGGCTTGCAGGTTTTATTCCTTAAAGGTGGACGGAAAACTTGAGAAGGGTCCGTGAGCGCGCCCCAAAATGTAATTTACGTTTTATTCGGCGCCTTTCGTGCAGTCCGGGGCCGGCTGCAAGGTTTCAGGAGTTGGATCCACTTTGTTTGTAATCCGCTTTGCACGAGCTGTCGGCGAGCGAGCGGCCGATCTCGAGACTTTGTGGAATAATAAAAGAAAGCGTGTGTCACGGCAGTGGACTGATAACTCTCAGACACCAGCACCAACTGCCACACGTCCTATTTTAGAGCGAACCACACTTGAGATCTTGGTCATGATTTGGCGAGTGATATCTCTTGGAAACATGCCTGGGCTTGTCCTCGGATCTTGACAGGCTCTATCAAGTAAGGGCGTGTGTTGATGGGGGGAAGGGGAGGGGGGGTGTATACATTGAGAACACTGTATTTCCTTAACATGCACACACACACGCACAAACACAGCCTTGATTGCAGCAGTCATAATATTGAGGGAGTCGCGTTCGCAGCGCTTCACCCGATCTCACAACAGATCAATGCTTTCTTTGCAACTTTGGGATGGATCCTCTTTCTAAGAAACTGTCGCCCTGATCTTTTGCATTTCATTTCCTTATCTCTCCCTTTTGTCTTTTCCTCGTAGCTCTCCCTCCCAGGTCAACAAAGCCCGCGTCCGCCGCCACGAACAACAACTGCCTTTCGCCGCCCGTGTGCTCGCTGCAGGACGCCGAATGGTACTGGGGCGACATAACCAGGTGAGGCGCCTTAACTCCAGCCCCCTTCAGAACACGCCGACATTGTTTGATTGTTTAACGCGCGTCAGATCAGTTAACCGTTAACCGCTTTCCCCTCAGGGACGAGGTAAACGAGAAGCTCCGGGACACACCTGACGGCTCATTTCTGGTGCGTGATGCGTCCACGAAGCTGCAGGGAGACTTTACTCTGACGCTAAGGTGAGCAGGAGGAAAAAGAGGACATAGAAGTTCCCATCGCCGCACCGCCACAAATAAATAAATATATTTCCATTTTATTTTTTACATTAATAATCTAATTTTGTGCCTTGCTGTTTCGCTTTTCTCAGGAAAGACGGGCACAACAAGCTCATAAAGATTTACCACCGCGACGGGAAATACGGCTTCTCAGATCCCCTTACTTTCACCTCAGTCGTGGAGCTCATCTGGCACTACCAGCACCACCCGTTGGTGGAATACAACGCCACCCTGGATCTAATGCTCACCCATCCCGTGTCCCGCTTCCAGCAGGTTAGTTTGCACCATCGATTTTTGATAAAAAATGTCATCCAGAAGTTTGACTCACTAATGTCTGTGACATTTTTTTTGTAAAATAAGGAGGAGCATTATGAATTGTCCATAATTCAGCATCCTTTTTCATTTCAGGTAAAGGAGGACACTGTCGATGTCGCCGGGAGAAAGCTCAAGGAGGTTCACAGTCAGTACCAAGAGAAGACAAAGGAGTTTGATCGTCTTTATGAAGCTTTCACAAAGACCTCGCAGGTAAAAGCAAACATATGAACTACTTTGAGAGCAAGATATCAGTCTAAACAGCAGAATCTGCACCCGTCATTCTCCTGAGTCTTTTCTCACTCGATGTTCTCATTGTGACGCAGGAGATCCAGATGAAGCGAACGGCTATTGAGGCCTTTAATGAGACAATGCTGATATTCGAGGAGCAGTGTCGTGAGCAGGAGCGCTACGGAGAGGAGTTTGAGAGGAACAATCAGTCCGAGGGGGCCGACAAAGATCTGGAGAGGTACGTTACGTGATGCTCCAAAAAAAATGTCCTCAAATGTTAGTGTCATGTGTGTGCACGCAGCCCAGGCTTGTTGAACTGTATTTAGACCTGTGCCCTTTCCTTCCCCTTGTTAGCTTCCTCATAAATTATGAGAAGCTGAAGTGCCGTCTCGGGGAGATCTATGACAGCAAAATCCATCTGGAGGAAGACTTGAGAACGCAGGTGGAGGACTACAGAGAGACGGACAGGAAGATGAACAGCTTGCGGCCTGACCTCATCCAGCTACGCAACATCAGAGACCAGTACCTCAAGTAAGCGATGTCAGAATATTATCTGTGGTGGCTGTGGTAAATCACTGCAGGCCCACAGAGAGAAGAACATTTCTGTAGCTGCTCTCTGAAGTAGAATTATTTCATGTTAAAATTAAACCTTTTCGTGACGACTCTCCTTTGCAGCTGGCTCAATCACAAAGGCGTACGGCAGAAACGCATAAATGACTGGCTGGGGACGCAGAGTGACAGCCTTGATGAGTACGTCTCTGCAGATTCTCTCTGGAAAAGATATTTAAGAATGTCTAGCTTATAAAGGAAATGCAGAGTTGTTACAGGGGTGTCACCGTGTAATTCTTGTTTTTTTCCAGCACGTACGTGTTGAAGGGGGACGAGAAGAATTTGCCACACCAGGACGAGACAAGTTGGTTTGTGGGTGAGCTGAGCCGGACGCAGGCCGAGGAGATGCTCCAAGGAAAAGCTCCAGGAACGTTCCTCATCCGCGAGAGCAGCAAACAGGGGTGCTACGCCTGCTCTGTTGTGTGAGTGTAACATTTTGGAAAGCAGTAGATAATTTTTTAAAAAGAACACTCTGCACAGTGTTATCATGTAACTCTCACTGATGTGCCCTTTCCCCTTCATTTATTTCAGCGTGAACGAAGAAGTGAAGCATTGTATGGTCTACAGCACACCGCACGGATACGGCTTTGCCGAGCCCTACGACGTCCACTGCTCACTGAAAGACCTTGTCCTGCACTATCGCCTGCACTCCTTAGCGCAACACAATGACGCCCTGGATGTTCGGCTGTCACATCCAGTACACGCCAAAGCTGCAGCCACACCTTCTCAACACGCAGAGGAACACAAACTCTTACAGACTCCTAAACACACAGCGGGGCTCCCACCTGCCGCCCCAGAAATGTAATCCAACGGAAAGAGACAAAAGGACATGTTTACTGTATCCTGCGAGAATGACTGCATCGAGGTGCATTGTGTAGAGTTTTGCACTACAGTGATTCCATCGGTTTTTGTGAATGGGATTTCACAGATTGAAGTGGGACCGGAACTTGAATGTCAGCTTGAACTTTGTTTTTGACTTTTCTTTGTTTTCAAAGAGACTGTTTAAGCTTTTAATAGTTTTTTTGTACTTCATTTATTGCCAATTGTTTAAAGGACACCTTTTCGGTAGGGGTTTTGACAACCAGAAAATTGCTCACTGACATCAGGTGCTGCACCTTTGTTTGACTTTTAGAACCAGACTTGATGTTGTTTGAGGTGTTGTTTTCCCTAGTTTAAAATTTATTCAGTTTGGAAAATTTGACCAATAGCTTAGAAATATATTGGGTTGCTATGGAGTTATATTTGTGCATTGCTCTGGAGTGCATTGACAGTTTTGAGCACAATAATTTTTGCAAGCACGTAATTATGTTCAGTAGAGACATTAGTTTTCAGACTATGTAAATTCTAATTTAACAGGAAAAAATAGATTTTATCCATAATAACATTATTTACCAGATATCCACAGAAGTTCACAATGATGCACAAATGAAACCTTCTCTCCCTCAAAATATGGCACAGTTTAAATTATATATTTTTTAATCATTAATAATTAAACTGCCTTGGCTTTGTATCTAGCAATCAACAAACAGGTTAATTGGCTTAGTTAGTTACTGCACATGTGTTGGCTGTAAAGCTATCCAGACTTCTAGACTGCAATGGCTGTAAAGTATAAGCTAACTTAAACACGGTATTTACTAAAGGTTCATAAAGCTAAGCATGTAACCAAAACTGGATAAACTACTTATGCAGGGCTGTTCACAAGTCTTCCAGTGCTTCCCTACCGCCCTAGCAACCAATACTAGCAGACAAAGCAGCCAATCAGGAATGACCTACTTCGGTTTTCTAATTGGCCGGCTTTGTGGTTTGCAGTAAGACTCCGTCAAGTTGAGTGAGAGCACAGACAAACCAGAGAGCGCCAGAGAAACATGTGTTTCCGAAGTAACTCAATAATTAGTGTATAGTCAGCTACGTATTGTGTTGTCTGAATGTATAGTGAGAAATATAAGTCCGCAACTGATGGTCACTAACTAACCACTGTACACCATCATGCATTGTACTGAGAGAAAAATGGCAGCCGGACGAGAGGAGAGACAGAATTACAATCTACCATAGAATTTGTGGTGCAAAACTAATATGTTTGGATGTTATCAGCCCAGTTAAATGAGTGAAACTGATTGAAAAAGCTTGTCATCGTGCACCTCTGTGGATAATAAGAAACAGTGTATTGAGCACAAACAGATTTTATTAGTTCAAATTATAATATTCTTTGCAGGACAGTAATTTTTCTGCAAAGTATAATTTATTTGCTTGACAAAAAAAATCATCTTGTGTGCTGAAAATGTCTCACTGTGTACAAACATAACTCCATAGATTACTACTACGTAGTGCATTTGTGAGGGGGAAAATGGTGCTGTAAACAGGCTGTTTCCGTCATGTCCGCGTTTGGTGGACCAGACCATTTTTGGGTAAATGCCACGTGTGAATATGTGAAAAGTCGTGGTGCATCTTGACAATTTGCCCCTGTCTTAATAGGCATTCATATACAGTGGATAATTATGTAGCATTAACATCCTGTAGAATACCATTGTACGAGCGTACTCAATGTTAAACCCATTGACCAAAGCACTTAATAGTGAGCAAAACTACATCCCTGTTAAGTCCAGTAATTGCATTTGGGCAAGGGGAGGGCAATTTATGTACACCTGCTGATGTGCTGATCAAAACATAATCTGAAGTACTGTATGTTATATTCTGTTATTCAAAGAAGTATAAGCTTTTTGTATTCTATATATATTTTTTCTATAAACATGCCACAAGATGAAAGCTTGAAGAAAGTGCAATCCAACAGTATTTCTATTGTTGCAATGTATGACGATGATGATGGTGGTGAAGGTAATGCTGTTATGAGAGGTTGGCATTTGCCACAAAAATGCACTCTCTTTGGTGGTGTCGGTATGATGTGGCCTCCAATGTTTGTGTGAACTGCCAGAGGTCCGGAAGTATCCTGCCTCCATTACTTGAACTGTGGCATTGCTCGAGCTATGAATGTTTTTTCATGACATGCCGCCTACATAGCTTCAGAGGAAAGGAATCCATGTTGAACTTGGCACATTTTTCAAGTTTGAGGACAATAGATAATCTGTACAGAGAAAACTGTAAAATGTATTTCTGAGGTTGGTTTATGAAAGGAGGGTGATTAAACCTCTTATAAAAATATAACTCCACTGGGGGACTGAGGAAACTCCTCGGGGTGAAGCTAAGCAATGTGAGATCCTGACCTTTTTCTTGCTGAAAGACAATAAACTGACGAGGGTTTTGTCAATTTATGTTATCTGTTGCTTGTTTTTTCTTTCTCCACACAATCTATTGCTGGTGCTGCGTGAGTAAATGCACTTTTTATCATTTAAGTGAACTGTGTAAAAAGCTTTTCGGAGCTCTTTTTGTCATTTTTGACACAGTTAAATATATATATATATATACATATAAAGCACAGATTTAAGTGAGGTAACTAGTTACCTAAAATTCAGTCTGCCTCCTGTGGAACCACTGTCGACCGATGAGCTTATCCTCAGGTCAGCAGAGATATCAGGCAGCGAGGGCACTGGAGGACACGCTGTGGACAGATGGAAGAGAAAGGAAGCGATAAAGACAATAGCAGGATATGTGCAGGCCCTTTCCCTGCTCAGTCTGGCCGCTGTTGAGTCACTCAAAAACAATCCATCAAACCTACTTCCCTGCGAACATGATGTACTGCTTTTGAAACAACTTTTTTTTTTTTTTCCGAAGCTCCCGTGAAAGGAATGCGGCTGCAAACATTTGGTGGCAGCCCAAGATCGAGAGCAGGTTTGTCTCCGGGACGTTTATCGCACAGACGACACCAGTGTTGCCTGATAATTACACGGGATTAATGTGTCGCAATGTTTCCAAACTTCACTTTAGGGCCTTCACAGAGACACGCTCGTGTAAACCGCGTAATGCCGCAGCCGCCGCACGGTGCCGATGATTTTGAAGATGATGTCCCCGAGTGACTTAGCCATAGGCCCTCCGTGACCAGAGCGACAGGTGGCCTATTTCAGCATCACATAAGGTCTGCGTTAGGTAGGGATTAATGAGGAGCAGAGGGCGGGGGAGCCTCAGTTCCAGGCCATGGATTACTCCCTCTTACCTGTGTCAGCATAGAGAGGCACGGACAGACG
>JAOXYL010000071.1:17161584-17184202 GCA_028564955.1 Terapon puta
GATAGATAGATAGATAGATAGATAGATAGATAGATAGATAGATAGATAGATAGGACAGACAGTACTAGAGCTGAGTCACACTCAAGTGCGTGAGTGTCCAAAAGATGTGGGAAGAAAAAGTATGTGTGTGTGTGTGTGCGTGGGGGTGTGTGTGTCAGCCAGGAAAAGAGGACAGCATTTCTCCATCTCCTGTACAGGATGGTGTAAAAAAAAAAAAAAAAAAGAAGACTGGAAAGGTCAAGTTGGGCCTCTGCTACATTTCCTCTAACCTGAAACACACTCCCACCTGGCTTCACCCCAGAAGTATGTGCTTTGACAGCAAGTTTAGCTATTTTCCTGCGCTCCCTGAATCTGAGTTTAATCTGTGTGAAGAAAAACACGCAGCCCCCTCGTGTTTTTTTTTCCTTCTTTCTTAAAGTCTGCCTCTTTGCTTTCCTGCCTTTCTCCTTCCACCTCGGTCGTATAACTCGCTCGTTTAAATTCATAGTCATTTTGCTTTATAGTTCTCAATTTAAATAAGTCCTGGCTGGGGGGGCAATTACCTTTGGAGTCACGCCTAAAATACACACACACACACACACACACACACACACACACACACACACACATCAACTGTCTCGCAGGCTTTCACAAAAAGAGGTTTTCGCTTTCAGTTCGGCCGCAGCCAATCACGTCTCTCCTCCCCTCTGTCTCCGTCCGATTCCACCGTTTTCACGCTACCCGAGCGGCCAATGGGAGGCCGGGAATGTGTCGCGCCTCGGCCAATCAGAGGCCAGTTGCTATGTCGGAGGCAGAATCGATAAAAGAGGGATTTTTTTCCCCCTTCTCCTCCTCTGTCTGTCTTTTTTTCTCTCTCTCTTTTACTAGCTCACATTATAGCTGGCTTATAGGCTGAGGGCAGGAGATACTGTTGCCTGCCAAGCAAGCAATGTAGGCTGAACCATTAAACACACCGGCTGCACATTAGCTGAGAAGCCTGTCTAACACCAACACAAATAAAACACTGACATGTGTATCTGTGTGCCGCGTCCGTATCTGTACATGCATGTATGTGTTTGTTTAAGCACAGTTTGATCACCTGCTGAGCTGTCCGGGCCTTGTGAAAGCTAGAAAAATAAGGTGGCAAGTGGTTTCCAGACAGAGGGATTAGTTTTAGAGTGACAGTCCTGTTGTGAAAGTTTGTACAAGATCATTTTTTCCCCTCATTTATGGCACGTTTTAAAATCTTTATCGTCTTTATCACTTTAAATGCACAGTTTTTAAATAGATGTGGAAGCTTCTCAATTTACTGATGTCTTTATATGGTACACTATTTTAACTTTTTTTTCCATTGTGATTCTTAATGCCTTAAAACTTTACACATTTATAATTGTATCATTAATGTTTAATATATTTGAAATAAGGTGTGATCAATGGTTAGTCTTTAACTTTAACTTGTATTCATAAGTAGACCTAAATAAAAGTGAAATTACGTGAAACAAAAGTTAGCGATAAAAGTTGATAAAAGGATGTTGAGCTGTAATAATGTGGCACCACATTGGATGCTTTCTCAAAATGATGATTTCCTGGATCTCTCAGTGACCTCTGGTGACAGTGATTGGAGCACACGGCTCAGATCATACTGAGATTAGAGGTGACGCTGAGCCAGCTCCTATAAGGAGATAACATGCTACTTATTGCAGACAAACCATTCGGGAGAAATGCCAGTCCAGATCCACAACCAAATCAGATTTGCAGACACCAGCTTAGGCGGGGATGCAAGATCATCCCACCTCCTTGAAACAGGTAGAGCAGGACACTGACTCAACTCCAAAATAATAAATCTCATTTTGGACAAATGCCCAGTCGTTTGCATGATTTCCTCTCAATTCAACCCGAGACACACACATTACATTGTGCTTCTGTTTCTCAAGGGAGGAAAAAAAATCCTCACTAATGATTTCAGCTGTAATAAATGAAGGACGTCAGCATCCCTCCAGCTCTCGGGACAATCTCATTGCAGGAGTTCAGCTCTCAAATAGATTAAAAAAGAACCAGCAGGCACACGGCCAGCGAGCCAATGTGGCACAGGACCGACACACACCGGCTCCAGTGCAGACGGCAGGAAGGCTTCGGAGTTGGAGTCTGAATCCAGCTTGGTTTGAAAGCATAATACTGTCTGCACAGTGTAGGTGGGGAGCTCAGCCAAGATAAGGCAGGGTTACGTAGTTCACAAGTCCTGTCAGGTGAGGATAGGAGCCAGGTCTGCCAATATCAGAACAAACCTGTGGATGAGATAAAAACTGCATCTACAACACATACGTCATAGGGGTGAAATTGTATTATTAAGGCAAAATAAAATGCCCTTATCACACAAACAGGGGCTCTTACAGTAGAATTTATAAGCAATCCTTTGGAAATTATAATAAAAACCCCTACCACAAAGTGCCGTAATGACTTGTTTTGCATTATCTGGTGTGATTTAAAGCCAACCGAGAGTATCCAGTAAACTCTGAACTCTGTCTACTCCCATAAGAACCCTCAAACTGTCTGCTTCATCTCATGATGTTTTTCTTTCCTGGTGAATGCAGCGTCTAGCCAGAAGACAGAACCCTGGTGAAAAAGTCAGACATACCCTGCTCTTAAAACAGAATAGTAATTATGGTGACCACTTTCCATAGGATGACCCTCACACTATTTGCTTTTTCTCCCACTTCTGGGAACGAGGGGAACACTCTCTTTCCAATCACCGCAATGGAGAGACGCAATGATCAGTGAAAATAGCTGTCATGTTCATGACCAGTAACAATATTACCCACAGGAGAAAAAGTGGGCAACTACAGAAATGCCTAACAAGAAAAAAAACCCCATATAATCACACTGTAACAGCCATTTTTGCCAAAAGATGTCTTTGTCAGTACATTCAAAGTCACGTTAGCACCTCACCTACTTATTAAAACCTGTTTTACAAGAGACACCTGCCCAGGCAGCAGCATTAAAGACAAAAGGCATAGAAAAAGAAGATACTTTCTTATAGAGATGAAACACATAAAGTCTAAATCCAAGGTCTGATGCCTGAAATACTTTAGTTAAAGCACATTTTAAATGATTTAGCAAGTGGCCTGTTCTCTTTCTCCAGTAACGAAGTCAGTGGCAATGAACAACAAACAACAAATGTCTTTATCAGTCATTTGAACCAACTTCTGCTGGACGTATTATTATCATCTTGGACGGGCACGCATCATCTGCTGATTGAAAGCTGGCTGTTGTCACACTTCGATGAAACACCAGTGAGGCTCTTGAATCACTAAACAGCAGCGATAACTCACGACTGCTAAAAATACCCGTTGTGATTAACACGTCACTCGGGTTTGTGTGGGGCTTGTGACAGTCATCGAGCCCCTATTGAGAAAAAAAATAATCTTTCTTGGAGAATAAAAAATGCACCGGCCATTCATGTGTTTTGGTTCTCTGATACACATGTAGACTGACTGTTTGATCACAATTTAAATGGCTGATGTCACGTTGCAGCGTATCGAAGAGCAGGTTCAAGCTTACCCATAATGGTTATCAATGAAAACCTGAGTTGAATCGGGCTCTCATCACTGATTGTTGGGTCAACCAGTGATGCTTTCTGAGTCCACACTCCCACCTTAGAGTCTCTCAGGGCAGACAGGTAAGATTTAATTTAAACTTACTCCCAAGATATTTAGCTGCAAAGGAACATTAAAGTAACAATGGCGGTTTGTCTGGTTTTTTTTTTTTACAAAGCTCAGTGAATTCAGAGGGCCAGTTTTTCTTTATATTGGCTTAGTTTGAGTCCATTTTATGCTGCATCCAATAAGCTAATTGTTGGGCTGAGATAAAGGCGCTGCTGGAGACAGGACACACTGGAAATGTAACAATACAGGGCGACAAAGAGGGAAGCCCAACCAAAACTGTGTGGCACAAAGCGTTGCCAGGTTGGCATGATGTCTACCTGACCGGGTTGGCCAACACCGGTGCCACCACATATTCTCTCACGCACCACTGGCTGTTTGATTCTGGGTGACACACTGATGTATCAGGAAATACAAGTCAAGTGACAGTTACTGAGTTTTTTTTTCCTGTAACTGTCATAATTTGGTGCACCAGACAGGTCTAAAGGGCCCTGAGCAGTGCTAGAGTTGTGTGTGTGTGTGTGTGTGTGTGTGTGTGTGATCACAGGCTTGCAACATGAGACTGAAACTAATTTGATGTGAAGCTACTGATTAAAAAAATAAAACCCGGACCGCCCGTTGACGCTGCGTAAGGTTGGCCGAGCCTCCGCTGGAAGAGGGCTGCAGCCGACACAGCGGAGGATGGCTACGTCTAAAATTACCATTCTGCTGGGGGCTGACATGCTAAGAATACTATGATAATTTACATGGTAGGTTTCTGTGGCTGGTCGTCAGGGGCCTCCGTTTGTTCGGGCGCGCTGCGGGTTTGAAGGCAACACCGCCACCTGGCGTTGGGTGCTGGAACAACAGCGGCGTGAAGTTTCGTATGAACAGACCGGGAAAACTTTAATACGTATATTGAGAGAGATTTTAAAAATAGAAAAATAATATAGAGCTTTGTGCACGGAGACAACGAGGGTCACTGACACCAAACCAGAAAGCGCAGCCTTCTCGGGGATCGATTAGCCGAGGCCGGAGCAGTCGATCCGGAGAGAAGGATTGACAGTCTGCAGGGCGGCGGAAGTTGCAAAAGGCATCTTCATCAGTAAACTTATGGGTGAGTCGAAGCGAAAAACGAGCGGGATATTATATTTTCTTCCTCTATACTAGTCCCAATTTATAGGCGGCTTGGCTGTCCGTGAGCAGGAAATGTTGGAGAAGTAAAGTTGTGTCGTTTTATTGGTGAGTACGATGGGTGTTAGCATGGCCGGCTAACAGCGGCTGCAGGTGTTTTCATCGCCAACATCTAAAGACAGTGACGGACAGTAACTCGTTAATGACTGTGCCAGTGTGTTTCACCAGGAGGAGACACATTTTATCCGTGTATCGTTATTATAATGCTGACAGTGGGATAGTGGGATAGTTTCGGTGTTGTTCCATAGCAGTGAAGCCTCTCTCTCTCTCTCTCTCTCTCTCTCTCTCTCCCTCTGTGTTTTGTTGTGTTTCTCTCAGGCCCGTTTTATGCTGAGGCACAGTAGAGAGGAGGGTCTGTCCTCCATGCTATCACCACAGACCTGCCCCAGCTGCCATGTCCTCCACCTCTGTGTCAGCATCCCCCTGTTGTTATGGTGGTGGTGGTGGTGATGCTGCAGCTGCCATGGCAACCCAGGCGTCCGAGCAGGCTCTGCTGGCCTCGGATCGCTACGCCAGACTCATCCTGGCCCAGATGAACAAGATGCGGCTCCGCACAGACTTCTGCGACGTGGGGCTGAAGGTCGGCGGGCGGGTCTTCAGGGTCCACCGGCTGGTGCTGGCTGCCAGCAGCCCGTATTTCTCCGCCCTGTTCTCCGGTGGGATGAGGGAGGCGGATAAAGAGGAGGTGCAGATCCTCGGGGTGGAAACTGAAGTCTTTGAGGTGTTGCTGGACTTCATATACACAGGTCTGCATCCTTCCTGGTGTTCCTGTCATCCCGTTGCACATAATAAGAGTAAATTTTTCCCATTTTCTAAATGGACTTATGCACTCTGTCCTCTCAGGCGTCATCAGTGTCACAGTGGAGAACGTGCAGGAGCTGATGGTGGCGGCGGACATGCTGCAGCTGAACGAGGTGGTGGCCATCTGTGGAGAGTTTCTCAAGGGCCACATGGACCCGTCCAACTGCGTGGGCATCTTCCAGTTCCTGGAGCAGATTGCCTGCATGGACATGCTGGAGTTCACTGAGAACTACATCCATGTTCACTTTCTGGAGGTACGGTCCATCTCTGCGACAATACCAGTACTCTGGCACTGCTGTTCAGATCTGATTTTTCTCTGGCACCTTCAAGCCAGATGTAAGGAAAATCTGTTCATATCCTGAAACACAATCAAACACCATCAGTATCTTATCAGAATGATATGTATATATTTGCCACTTGTGATTTTAAACACACTTTAACTCAGGCTGCCTTTTTATCAAATTTAGGTGTGTGTCACAGATGAGTTCAGGGGCCTGTCGAAGGATCAGCTGGTGAGGCTGTTAAGAAGTGAGGAGCTGAGAATTGAGGATGAGTACCAGGTATTCACTGCAGCCATGGACTGGGTGCTCCAGGATGTGGCAAAGAGGAAAAAACACGTGGTGGAGGTGCTGGAACCGGTTCGCTTCCCTCTGCTTTCCCCACAGAGACTGTTCAAGTACATAGAGGGTGAGAACAAAGTATCATTTTGTGTTCCCCTTTTACGTCTTACATACTCAATGCTCTCAACATATTTGAAATTCATTGGATGACACTGTGAAAACAGCTTTTTGGATTTTTAGCGATTTTGTTGTCCAATCAAGGTATTACAGACTTCAGCCTGCGGGTGGCACTGCAGACACTGCTGAAGGAATACACTGAAGTTACAAAGTCTCCCAAAGAAAATAAGGTGTACAGTCAGCTACAGCCAGCCAAGATGAGACCCAGAAGAAAAGCCCGGAAATACCTCTATGCCATAGGTTCTGTTTCAGTTCACTTTCCTCACTACTTTGAAATAAACATGAATTTTGGGGAATAAAGTCAGTTTAAAAGAAGACTGTACCTGAGATACTCCAAGCAAGAAATGCCATGTAATACTTCATTTGTTTCCCTGTGGCAGGAGGCTACACTCGGCTGCAGGGCGGCCGTTGGAGCGACAGCCGTGCGTTGAGCTGCGTGGAGCGCTTCGACACCTTCAACCAGTACTGGACCACCGTGTCGTCCCTGCACCAGGCCCGCAGCGGGTTGGGGGTCGCGGTGCTGGAGGGCATGATATATGTGGTGGGAGGTGAGAGAGCTGAGGCCGCCTTGTGTTTGTGTTCAAGCCCAGAAATAAGACCACCTCAACACCAAAACCTGGAATTTCTTTCTCACCAGGGGAGAAAGACTCGATGATTTTTGACTGCACAGAGAGGTACGACCCGGTCACCAAGCAGTGGGCCGCTGTGGCGTCTCTCAACTTCCCTCGCTGTGGAGTTGGCGTCTGCCCCTGCCACGGAGCTCTGTATGCACTTGGTAAATACAAGCACCACGTTTAATCCAATCACATACATCACTTTTTACAAGAGAACTCTTGTTTCCAGTCTCCTTATTTCACTCTTGAATGTCAGTCTACTAGTCATGGTTGTGGAAAACATGTATAATGTTTCTGTGGATCTGAGTTTCAAATACCGACAGATTTTAATCACTGTTTTAAATATCAGGTTATTATTGCACATAATATTGAAAGATAAAACTAACATAAAAGATTTTGTGAAAAAAAACTCAAACTGAAATGAAATTAAATAATTCTTCTGCGGTTTGATTCTAATTATGATAAAGAACTCCATGACTCATAAGCAGAATCTTGATAAACATCAGAGAAAAAATTGGCTGGTGGATGTTTTGCGCTTTTTCTAGGTGGTTGGATTGGCTCAGAGATTGGGAAGACAATGGAACGGTACGACCCAGAGGAGAATAAGTGGGAAGTCATCGGGAGCATGGCTGTTCCTCGATATTACTTTGGCTGCTGTGAGCTTCAAGGTGTGTTCTTCCCCTTTCTTTGGAAAATAAATGTGTATAATCCCATGCAACTTGTACGTTTTGTTAAGTATTTTAACATAAGTAATTTCACTCTCAACTTAGCAGGTTCTTAATTTTGTGATGACATTCGGGCGCTCAGTGAAGCAGTTCTGAACCGAACGCTGTCGTCTCTTCTCAGGGTTTATTTATGTGATTGGAGGAATCAGTGACGAAGGAATGGAGCTGCGCTCTGCTGAGGTGTATGACCCCATCTCTCACCGATGGAGCGCCCTGCCCGTCATGGTCACACGTCGAGCCTACGTTGGCGTCGCCTGCCTCAATAACTGCATTTACGCTGTGGGAGGCTGGAACGAGGCACTAGGTGCACTGGAGACGGTGGAGAAGTACTGTCCAGAGGAGGTGAAGTGGGAAAGAGAGAGAGAAAGAGGGGACATGTTACTGTAAAGGCTCCCTGGAGACCGCTCAGTGACTATTTCATTTTCACAGTTTTCCGTAACATCTGTGTCCTGACATGCTCCTCGCCTGTCTTCTTCTCTTTCTACAGGAGAAATGGGTCGAGGTGGCGTCGATGTCCACAGCTCGCGCAGGCGTCTCGGTGTCAGCGGTCAATGGGCTGCTGTACGCTGTCGGGGGTCGGGCCGCCAGCAGAGACTTCTCCGCCCCGGTGACGGTGGACTCTGTGGAAATCTACGACCCTCACCTGGACACCTGGACTGAAGTTGGCAACATGATCACCAGCCGCTGCGACGGCGGGCTGGCTGTGCTCTGATAGCCAGGAACATTCAAATAGCGAACGTCCATATCAGCACCTGAATCATCCCAAAACTGCATCAACTTAAGAGAAGCTGCACCTTAAGAAACACTAATGATGTTTCTGTTTGAAATAGACTGTCACATTATCATTTATGTTATTTATGCATGGATTAGATGTGAGTTTTTTTTTCTATTTTATTTATCCAGAACATTTCACAGCAGATCTAAAACTGGAAAACTGCCAAAACTGGGTCCAGCAACACTGTTACACGACTTCTCTTCAATTCACTCAGTCATTTTACAACACTGTCAGAGCGTCAACACATCTGTTTTCCTCTTTTGTCTATTTAAAGACAAAGCACTCCTTGTGATTAGGGTATATTTCACAGCTGAATTCCATTTTTGATAGACCAGAGAGTTTTTCCTCTCAAGCGTAAGCGTCTTAACTGTGAACAGCGTTCTTGCATATGACGTGAAAGCACTATTTTTTAGTTTTAGTTAGTTTTCTCTTGATTTTTCTTCAAAGAAATGTTTGCGGTGAGTGCGTTGCTACTTGGAAGATTGATCAAACCACTTGAGCCTATTTAATAATGGAGCCAAAGTTCCATGAGAAGTGATTTCTGTAAATTTCAATGAACTTGAACAGCACACCACTGTTGTCACTCCAGTGCAGTTATCACTCATTAACTTCCACTGGATTATTTTTGAATATATGATCGTGTAAATAATAGTGCCTCTTAGTCACTGTTTCACTACAAGTGAAGAGTGTTTTTTTTTCCTTTCACTCATCAGCGGGACCTGGAATTACTCGAATATACATTTCATTTCCATTGCAACTTTGTGATATTTAGATACGCAACTCAGTTATTATAGGACAAAATGCACATGTTCAGAAATGTGATGTTTGTGGTAGGTTATCTCGTCATGTTTTTTCTTCACATTTACAAGCTGAGAGCAGATGTTGCACAGTAACGGTATTTCTTATCATGTACTGTTTTGTATTTGCAAAAAAAAAAGTTACACAACAGTAATAACATGTTTTATTGGTTGCTTTTCAGACTTAATAAACTTCATATGAGTTATGTTAAGAGTTACTTCTTTTTTTTACAATTTCTCTGATGTACTGAGTGATGTGTGGAGTTGTGTTAGATCTGTTACTACAAATCAGACAAGTATTAATGCAGTCTTTGCCAAAAAACTGAAACTGTTGTTTCTTTATTGTGTGTACTGTTCGGAAATGATAAAATGCTCCACTGTAAATATTGCACTGAGTTTGCACATGAAACATGTGGCTGTGCATGCTTGCAGGAGAAGATTTGCTCTGTGAGATTTCATTCATCTCTGGATACAGTTGCCTCGGTGTCATCTGTTCTCCAGAGCCTTCTTTTATTCTGAGCCGCATTCAACTGCTTCCTGTCCTGCCTGTTTCCTCGAAGCATCATAGTTTTTTGGTACTGAAGCGGCACAAAGGGATTAAAGGGAATGTGCAATCACTTACCTCGCGCTCTGCCTCTGAAGCTCAGCACTCCAGGGTTTATGCTCAACATTTACCTTGACTGTCAGTCTCCAGCAAGATTCTTTGTGATACATCTGACCTCAAAGGCTGCGATGTATGGCAACATCTTTATACTGTTTCGATGTCTGTATTTTATTCTGATGCTCCGCAGAAGAGCGTGATTAAAGGGGCAGAGAGACACAGATGAGGGGGGTGTTTGGGAACATTTTGGCAGGAGACTATAATTAATTGTTAACAAAACTAAGAAAGCAGCTTGCAAACCGCTGCCCACACATTTCTCCAGCTGTGGTTTTGATTTTTATCATTCCAGAGTTACACAACAAAAGAAAGGAAAGGCAGGAAGTCCCAGCGTTTATACATTGTCTCATATTTGTAACATGTAAAATCACATTTTATTCCACAAACACGTTTTGAGACTTGATACTTATTTAACCATTTTCATTCAAGTCTTTCTTCTTCCACATTTGGCTATTTTAAACTAGGTCCTCACAAGTTAGAAATGTTTGAGCTCATTTAGAATTTAGACACATCTCTTGTTAATTTTGTGAATGATGTGCCAAATTTATAAGTCACATTTGTCTGAAAGATAATAAAACTATTACATAAGTAACAAAATGACTGCTGTGAGTTGGAATACAGCAAGAACAAACCAGACTGTCTGTCAGATCCGGGGTTCATTTTATATTTTTATTAAGTCCATGTGTCTCAAAGTACAAACTGTCCTCTTAAATCAGTTCTGAATCTCACTGATCTTCTTCTCAGCACAGAACTTTTTGATGGTCAGGGTCGCCACCAGCGAGAAAGTGGCGACCAGAGTGAGGATGGTCCGCATGGCTTTGAACCAGGAGGGGTAGCCGGGCAGCAGGGTCAGGTCGTAGTGCAGGGAAAGACCCAGGCCCATGACGACCACCAGGGCTCCCTCTGCAATGTTGTCCCTGCAGAGCAACGCCAGCCAGGCCAGCAGCGAAGGCACCACGCTGTTGCCCAAGTTCATCCAGTCTGGCTGAGCGGGGCTACCAGCGGGGATTGCGAACCCCCAGCGGGCACCTCCTAGGAAAGACACGATGGAGGCTCCGTAGACCACTTGAGCATAGGCCACCTCAGGGTAGAAGGACTGTGTGGCTGCCATCAGGAGAGGAGCAGACAGGAAGGGGATGAGCCCGGAGAAACCTAGGTACAGAGCTGGTTTGGGAGCCTGAGCCAGGGCCCTCAGACTGAACCTCTCGTTGCTGTCACCTCGCGAACCCCCGTGGCAGAGACGCGAAGCGGGCCAGCTCAGGGGCCTGATGCTCAGCAGCCTGTGGGTGGATGTCGGTCTGGAGGGAATCCACAGTAAGGAGGCCAGAGAGTGGGACCGCTGCTGGGCTCCTGGTGTGCAGATCGAAGCACCGCTCATCTGCTGAAGACACCTCCATGCAGGAATCTGAGAATGACAGCCACAGAAACGCATGAATATCATATTTAATGGGGTAGATTAAATCTTATTGCACACAATAACTTCATATTTGTCAGTAAGACACCTTTATAAACACACTCTCATTTAGTTTCAGTCTTACCCTAGAGATGATGCATCGTCCGGCTGCAAATCTGATCATTTTCGACCTGAAAAGACACGTCACGCACGAGTAATAAAACACTATGATACATTAACAACGCTGATAAACTATACAACTACTTTTGGCCACTTGCTCCACCTGACGCAATACAGAGCTACCTCACTGTAAGCACGGATCAACCTCACATGTCCCAGTCACCTAAACGCACCACGTTAGTTGTTTGTCATCCGATGTTTTGCTAGGGTCACTGTAGGCACGACTAAACGCGGTTAAACGTCGTAAAGTTGACGTTATTAACCGGATAAAGTAGAGGTCGCTCGCAGGCTGCCATTCTATCTGTGCTCCATTAAACGCCTGCCCGTCTGATCTGCTTCCAGCTGAATGAATCTCGCTCTGACATCGACTGGTTGGGCTGGCGGTGGCGGGGGAGGTGCTGAGTTGTGTTCAAGAGGCCACAATCCCGTCGTACGCGCCTCAAATACCGTGTCTGAAAATATGTTTTAAAAAACTTACAAATCATAAAGTAGTAGTGAAAAGTATGGAGATGTTGTTCGTGGCAAGTATTATTAAAGGGAGACGCACTGTTGGGTTAGCGCGACTTTAAAAACAGCGCGCGACCGCGTGAAGTTGCATAATGACGACGGCTCTTGAACGCAGCGTCATTGAGGCAGTTGAATCCCTCGGTGGTAAGCGCTCAGAAAAAAACCCAAACAAACACGAACAGCCGCGCCATGAAAGACGCTAAATGTCGGGGAGAACAAAACTCGGCCTCGTGAATATTTCCAGATTTGACATCCACGCTTGAATACTTTTCCACCGGAGGAACACCGGGGTCGGGACTCTATACACGGTACCGTCATGAAACAGTGCAAGTTAGCTCGCTAGCTCTTAGCAGGCTGATGAATGTGTGCCGCCGCTGCTAAGGTAGCCATTTTGAAACTGTGTTGTTCCAGCGGAGCCAGGTCTGTTTACCTCTATTGTATCTCCCCTGACAGCCTCTTAAATAACTATCTTGGGGCACGGCGGGTACAATAAACGCGTTTTTGCTTCGCTGACCCCCCCTCGGCTGCACTAACTCACCCCATCCACCTCGCAGTTTTAGCGCGCTAGTCAACATCGCCAGCTACCAGCTAACGACTGCTAACATCAACCTCACTTTAACTAGGCACAGGCAGCTTTCAGCAAGAGTGCGGGGCACATCTGATACCCTTATTAGTTAGTGTTTAGCACGTTAGCTCTCACTTCTTCTTCTCTGCGCGCTCATTTCTCACTTTAATCCCCAACATCACTCAATTAGCTCGGGGGAAACGTGCATGTAGCTGTGTCTGCTGCAGCGTCGTGTGCACATGTGTGTTTATGTGTGTGTTTTCTTCCCCTGCAGTGCGTGGCGACGTTAAAGTGGATGCAGTGTTTTTTTAATTGTAGTTTCACACTGAGGCTCGTGTCTGTGCTGCACATCGTGGCTCGACAGACTCATTGATGTCGAGCAGTTACGTAATAGTTCAGAGGACCGTGAATGTGTTCATGCAGGGTTTTCGCTTATATTTTGTATTTGTTTACGTGTCGTTTAAAGTTGATTATTATATCGCATTTTAAGTGCAAGGCGCGGGGCTGAAGAGTCGTAAACCTCAGTGTCACCTGGCATTATCTCACTTACTGACACACACTCTCACACACACTCTCACACACGCTGCCAGGCCTGTTTAGATGCGCAGCAGTCTGGTGGAGAAGTGCCGAAGAAGAAAGTGTCCCAAGTTATTTTTACACTCGTATAAATATTTCATTTCACCAAAGCCGACACAATTTCATAAAAGAGCCAGCTTTCAGCGTGGCAGCATCACTGAGTCATGACTTTCCTCTCCCAGTGTGTTTTGAAGTGTCAGACTGCAGTTTCTTTTAAGGCATTTGTTGCCTCTTGGATTGTGAGCTATTTTTGGGGTGTGATAAGGGTTTTCAGTGAAGGAGGGGGTATCTGTCACAGTATCTCGCATTGATCCTGAGTACACTCTGTAGCACAGGTGTAGAAATACAAATGAAATATGTTGGCCAAAGCTTCATTTCTCCAGCCCATAAAGTCAGTCCTGCAGTAGATGGGTTACAGAGTGTTGATTCAGCGTTATGGATGATTTGGAAGCTGTAGTCTGTGATGCTGTTTGTCGCATCACACAAACTTTTGTCCGCTTCATTGATGTCAATAAGAACTGATTAGATATTAGAAGGACTAAATTGGCAGTGCCACAAACATGCAGCTGAACTGACACTTCAGCAAATAACTGAACAATATAACTTAAATAAATACCTGATTTATTTTAGAGCTGTTGTATTAAACTGTATAAGTAAATCTAAACTTGACTTATCACCTGGTGCCAAGGTGTGAGTGTAATATGTGTGTATTTTATAACTTGGAGCTTTGACCTTTGTTCTTAATTAAGACTAATGCTGTTTTTGTTTTAATGCAGGTCCAGTCTGTCCCTGTGCAGATACCAGTGAACCATCTGCAAGAAAACAGAAAACTGCACTGAAACTTCACCTGTGAGGACACAAACTCATTCAAGAAGGAAAGGAAAGACCCACTTGACAGATTTTTTTGACGCATGTTTTTTTTCCCCTGCCAACCAACCTTTTCCCAGAGAGCAAGTTAACCGCATCATCTTGAGGATTATTATTTGAACAACTTTGATTGGTGTTAAAGGACTCTTCTGCCTCGTATGACACGGAAGACCTTTCGATTCGTGGGAGATTTTTTGTTTGGCTTTTGAGCGTGCATATCTATGAAATCAGAGCTATATCGTATATCTGCTTCTATCCGAAAACCGCAGATAATTAAATGGGAATCTTACAAATGGGATATTAAAACATATAAAGACAAAAAAGGCATTATAATGAATCATCCAGCAGCATCTCTAATTCACTAACCAAAACTGAAAATGACGGCGATGTAACATAGGGTTTTACTTCCTCCATTGTCATGTGACTTTGAACCTGTTGAGCATTATTTTCTTCAAACTCAGACAGTCTTTTTCATCAGTTTAATGAGGTGAGCAGTGGCTTTCAGTGACCTCCATTGCCAGTGAAAGACTGTGTCTGAATTCATTTTTCTTTCCTGCATGCGTTTCAGTAGCTCTTAAAATGATTCGGTGAAAGGTGAGTCCACGTTAAAACATACTGGCACACAGTGTGGCAGGACATCACCTGTCTCTCTCCCCCCCATCTGGTGTCAAAGTGGAACTGCTACAAAAAACTGTCCATTTTACAGGGCAGTCGGCTTTCACAGACTGCTTCCTTGTATTAATAAGACCTGGCTCTTCTTCACTGCTGGGACAAATCTCTTGTCAGATCAATTTATTTTGCCAATTAGCATAAAGTCCCACCAGGCTGTGAGTCTTACTCCTGACAACAAGAGCAAATAGTTCAAATGGAATAAAGGATTTAACTTGCCTGGAAAAACACACACACACCCCCGGACTGAAAACAGTAGCACTCAGAATTCATCAGAGACGTGACCGGCTCAGGAGCTGCTTGGGAATCTGGTTCAAGAAGGAAAATCAGTCCCTCGTAGATCTCCCACCCTTCTTCTTTCACCTTCTACTTCCACCTCAGCCAGTTCTCTGGATCGCCATTCCAGATCATTCCTGCAACCTTTTGACCCATCTCCCAGTGTTTCACCCTGGACGAAGGGATCTGCCTCTGGGGAAAGGGGCTGTGCTGTCCTGGCGGAGGTGGCGAGGGGGTCGTCGGCGTACTGCTCCCTGTCTGTCAGCACGGACACTCTGTGATCAGTGCCAACAGGCCTGAGGAACCGAGCCCAGCCGGACTGAGAAAGGAGGCAGAGGACTTCAGAGCTACAGACTCTGGGGTAATGCTAAAGTTTCATCTGGCGGCTCAGTTTAAACAAACATGCATAGATGTACTCATCAACCATGAAATTAACTGCTGCAGAGTGGTTGTGTTTTTTTTTTTACATTTATTCAGTCAACCTTTCGTTGGTAGCACAAGTTTATTTTCCACCTTGTATGCAAGATCATTTAAAAGGTAAAGAAAATTAAAGCACAATGAGCAATATAGATTTATCATATCCCTATGCTGCAAAGTAATACCATGTATTAAGCTGCACAAGATTTTTTCCATCCTGTCAACCAGTTATCGGCTTCACAGGCACAGCTGCAGAAAGTCGAGCTTTGTTGTTTTCTGCTAAGAATAGGAGTCGTTTTTGGCCCGTCTTGAGGGAGACCTTCACGCAGTGAATTTTGAAATAACTGATGGTAGACAAAACACTTGAAAGAGATGACACAAAATCAAAGAAAGATGGTGGTAGTGGGAGGGGAATAGATTCAGTGTCAGAGATTCATGTGTCTGCACTTGAATTTGCAGAGTCTGTATCGGGGGAAAAAAAAACGTCTTTCCTTCTGTCCGTTTCTTTCATTAGATCCTGGCCATGAGGTTTGATGCCTCGACCCACTGACCGGAAACACTGGACCTAAATGGCGCAGCATGACTTTGTCCCTGCCTGGCTTAACTTCTCCACGCCCCAGCCTGCCAAGGTGTGTGAGAAAGAGAGAGAGAGTACTAAAGTGTGGGCTAGTTGATCAGGGGAACAAAATGGAGATTCAGATAGACGGCTTGAAGTTATAAGTGTCAGTCACTGCTCTTAACACCTTTTTTATTTTTGTGTGTGTGTGTGTGTGTGTGAGAGAGTGAGTGAGTGTGAGAGAGGGGTCATTGACTAGTCACCCACAGGGACTTACAGTGCAGTCAGAATAAAAATATCTCAACCTGCTCTGCAATCATATCCACATTATCATTTATTTGTCTTACTTTCATGCTGATATTCAGACAAAATTGTGTTACCATTACACTCTTCAAGCATACTGCTTTTGGTTGACATTCAAGATGTGCTTCTAATAAGTTAAGTAAGCAAAATAAAAAATCAATGTTACATCTTGCATTACATAATGCATGACGAAGTATCCAAATATAGGAGAATAACAGGCAGACTGCACAGAATGCATTTCCTCCTCTGACTCCATTGTAATTCTTTATCAGGGAGCGTTAACTGTTAAAACATGGACGCTGACCAGAGAAAAAAAGAGGTGGCTGTATTCAGTTAACTTTTTTTTTTTTGAGTGTCGAGCTGTTTGACAGTCTGTCTGAGATTGTGAATGTGTGTCTGCAGATCCAGTGTAATCTGTGAGCCAGGAAGTTGCCCAGATAAGTGGCCTGTCTGTGAAATTAAGAGTCAAGACGGGGAAATAACTGCGCAGTCACTGTCCTGCTGACACATGACTTCACCTCAGTGTCGTTTGCCTTCAGGGATTAGTCTGCATACGCTCGCCAGGGTTAGAGCTCCTGTGTAATCTCAGTGGGGATTTTCTGTACATTAAATTGCAGCATATTTTCAGTTGAAGTGATAAAAATTCCTTGAAATGATGTTTGCAGAGACATGCTGAAGAGCACAGTTTAATTTGATTATTGAACCTCAGCCGAGTCAAACTGCTTTGTTCCGGTTAACAATCCTATACTCTCTGTCTCTCCATAGCAGCAACTTTCTTATGATAAAGCATTCAGAGGTTGTTTTTACTCCTATGATGCCTGTTTTTTGTTTGTTTGTTTTTACCTTAGTTCCCTAAGAATAGAGCCCTACACTGACGTTTGCACTTAGAGTTATTTTAGTTCTCTGAGGGAGTCGGAGAGGAAGTCAGAACATGGAGGGGATTTATGCTAATCCAAGTTTCTTCACCAGCTCAGAGATAAAGAAGATGAAAAAAATGTCCTGGAAAAAATTGTATCAGGTTCATTTTTGTTTTGTAGTTTTCTTTTCATTTTTGTTGTTGGTTTACCCTGGAAGAGACGCACGTCTGTTCTGCACCACCTCAGTGTAGAGTCTCACTTTGACTAACCTCGTCCCTTTTCTGTACTCTAGTCCCCTGCTGCCAACCTTGAGAAACAAGGTGAGCCCCACCTCCACAGAGACGGCAGAACCGCTGTGAGCCGCCGCCGCCACAACTCCTCTGATGGCTTCTTCAACAACGGCTCCCTGCGCGCTCCAGCAGGTAACCTCTCAGCCCAGATACCCTCATATTGTTGACCGTCTTATTGGTGTCACAGAGCTTAACCGTGTAGGGGGAATATATAACACTCTAGTGTCAGTGTAGCAACATACAACATAATGTCTGAAGAAAATATTAAAGGCTTTGTTGGGAACTGTGTGAGGAAACTGTATGAACTAATGATAAGAATGAATTCAACTAGTGGCCGTCCCATCTCTGAGCGAGATGTCGACTGAGTGCAGTTTGTAGACAACAGCACAGTTCTGTGAAGAGGGCTAATCAGACAGCATCAGTGGAAACCCCTGTGTGGGTGGATGATGGGCGTGTTGGAGCTTTAAATTTATCTCTTGATTAAAGTCTGCCGCCGAACTCAAAAGTGGGATGTTGTCTGTCAGTGACCCCATTTACACTAACGCCCGTCCATCCTGTCTCCCATCCGGACAAAATCCACAAGAGATTTAAGACACTTTCATTTCCGTGTTCTCTGTTGGCAAGATCACAAATCTGATTACAATCAGTCTTGGTTTTTCCAAGCAACATGTAAGTCAGGGTCAGTCCTCCAAAAGATCCTGAAGCTGTTTGGTAACTGCCGAAAACACCAGAAGAAGAATAACTTGTGTTTATGTAAACTTAGCTGACAGCTGTCCATCAGCTAACACAAACACACAAATGAATTGTATTAATGAACTACTGGACAGATGTTTTACTGTCTCCACACTGCTCCATCTCCCATAGTCATCAATGCTTTCACACTTGCACAGATTCCTCAGCAACTGAAAACTGATCAGGGATCAGATGAACAATACAGCAGCTCAGTGCGCCTTGCATTTGATCGCATGTGTAGAAACAGCTGCAGCCCTTTTCCCACGTTGCTTTATTGAGTGAGAATGATAACTAATTTCAGTGTAACTGCACCTGTTATCACAAACACAGGGGAGATGGACTGTAGATCCATTAAGAAAATACTGATTACACGTCTCTCGTGGAGACAGACGTGTCCACATCTTTTCAGCGTTTGGCGTGAGCATGTCCCGCTGAGTTGGGTTGAGCAATCCGATTTTGATGCAACTTGCATGGATTTACACATGGCTGATCTTTGGGATGGAATGGATGTCACACCTGCCCGACACTCCTGAAACGAGTCGGGGTAAAGGGGGTTTTAACCATTGCCATGCTAATATAGACAGATCAAATAATTTGTCACAGCTGCTCAGTGGTTGACACATTGCTAAGTGACTGTGTGAAGAAGTGGTATAATTTGTGACTAATTGAATAGTTTCTACTCGTATTTATTAAAGGGACCCTTTTATTACGCCGTCAGGATTAAGTAATGTAGGGTATTTTAAATCAGAGTAGTGATTCTGCGTTGTGAAGCTGAAGAAGATGGCAGGTCCCCACAGTGGATAAGGACATAATTGAGGCCACCTGCTCAGAACACAATGACGCTGGAGCAGCGTTTGTAAGCAGCAGACAGGTGGCGTCGGCGTTCAGTATCAGGTCCAAGCAGTAATCTTTGGTCAGTTAAACGTCCTGTTTCATCACCCTTTTGTCCTCCAGTCCCAAGGGTGTCTCACTGTGTCCCACATTTGTCTTTGCTCACCTTTCGCGCTGCCTCTGCGTCTTTGGATAACAGAAAGGCTGCTTTATGTGTCTGATTGTTTCTGATGTGCTGTGCTAGTCATGACATGTTGAATAAAAGTTTCGTCTTCTGGTAGTCTTGACACTAACTGCTGGTGCAGTTTTACTGTAGGTGAAACAGGTTGACCGTGAGGTGTGCTCGCCTGATTGCTTCCACTCAGTAGTGTCTGGACCTTGTGGGTGCTTCTCCTCCTTGACAGAGAAACCTGCTGATGGTGCACCCGTTTTGGTCACATTCAAAATTTAACCTGGCTCTGATTCCTGTTGGCTGCAGTAGCTTATTGTCTGCTTCAGCACATGGCTGTAGCATGCCGATATGATGTTGTAGTAGTCATAGTGAAACATAGTAAAAGACATTTTGACAATCATCCAAAGGGGTTATTCAGTTGAATTAATTTAAGAACCCTAAACATATTCAAGAGTTTAAATTTATGCTAAAAGTGCAAACACCTGCAAGCCTCAGGGCTTACTGAAGGCAGTGAGTGTCTTTCCTCTGCTGCTCAGCTCTTCTATTGATTTTGTTCATCGCTACAGGCTTTGGGTTTTTGGTAGTATTAGGAGCTCTGCCTTTTTAGTCAACCAAATATATTAACAGATCTTAGTCACGTTAATGGAGTAGACTCAACTTTATCATGAGTTTGACTTATGGGGGGCATCACATGTTTGCCATATTTACATAATCCACTTTTCAGTGGCCATGTGTTTTCACTGTAGTGTAATGTACAGAATAAGACTTCATATGAGTCTCAGTAAAAAAAATCTATTACAGTGAATCTTTTCATTTGAGACACCTGCTTTGAGTTTTCCGCACTGGAAAACAGAAGCCTCAAAACAAAGGAACACAAACTCTCAGTTAACATTGTGCCAGATGTTCAACCAGCCAGCAGAGAAGCAGTTGTTCAAACACCTCGTCTTAGTGCCACCGTAAGAAATGCAGCTATTCAGTAAACTGTCTGATCACAGATTAATTGATGTGGCTTTTACTGAAAAATCATCACTGTTTGCTTTATAACTTGAAATAACATGTCTGTGGTATTCGAGGATAATGGATTAACGCCGTGTGTCCGTTCTCTCTCTCGAGGTGACGGATGGCAGCAGCCCTCTCTGCTTCTGAGGCATGACTCGGTGGACTCTGGGGTGGCCAAAGGAGGGCATGGTGGGCTGGCAGGGGGCTCGTGTTGGAAGGAAACACCCAGCTGGCACGGAGCCCAGCGGGGTGCCCAGGACGGCCACCACCACCAGGGACGCCACCCCAAAAGGGTAGGGGGCGACAGGGACAGGCAGGGGGTGCACCGGCAGCGCAATGGCAATTTTCATCCCCGCAAAGGCACCTCGTACCAGGACAAGTTCCCCAACGAGGAACGCAAAGATGGCAAGGACGACAAGCTGAAGTTTGTGGAAGAGGACTTTGTGAGTGGACCTTCACTAACTGGACATACATCTTCAACAACACAAATCAGCTGAAAAATAAGACAAATCAATCAGTCAGAGCTGCATTTAGCTATTTATATACACTGTACTGTCTGAAAATGATTAAAATGATTGTTTAGATTGAACCTGCACTCAGATTATCAAAATTATTGTTAGAAACATTTTCACTTTGTTTTCTCTCCCTACACACACTGAAAATGTACATTTTAATATTATTTGTATTATTAGTATTATGCATCACAGTGTTAGTCAGTCCAGTCAGAAACAATACGCTCACTTTCTATGATGTTAACATAATTAGAAAAATACTAAATTTGAATGCTTTATATAAGTAATGTTTTTTTTTCTTTTCAGCCTTCCCTTAACCCTGAAACAACTGGAAAGCCTGGAACTCAGATGCGACCAGTGGCCCCCCATGCTGGAGTGTGGGGTAAGAGCTCTGAGCCCAGATTTGGTTTGAATTTTTAAATAATCAAGAGACAGTCAAAAGTTTAAACTTGTTTCAACCCGTCCTCGTCTTTCGTAACATTTCATGGCTGACTGATTATATTCCAGAAAACCCCCCGAGTGGCAAACAGATGGTGTCCAAAATGCTGGTGATCAAGAAGGTTTCCAAGGAGGACCCCAGCACAGCCTTCTCCGCGGGGTTTGCCACTGCTGGCGCCTTGCCCACCAACGGCAGCAAAGCTCCAATCACAAGCTCCAGCGTCTACAAGAACCTGGTCCCAAAGCCCGCCGTGGCGCCCACCAAAGTAAGACCTGCTGCAACGTGGCCAATGACGAGCTCATTTTCCATCAGGACACATAAAAGATAAACCAAAAAAAGCACATTTGTGTAAAATCAAGACTCACTACGTGCCCTCTCTTCCAGAGCACCCAGTGGAAATCCGGTGGTAGAGAGATCACTAAGCCTGGCCTTCACATGCCGGGCCGAGATTCAGTCTTCACCAGCCCTGTCTCTGCAGCCAAACCCAGCACCCCAGTCAGTGCACCACAGCACAACACCCCAAAAGAGGTGAGGGCAGTCACAGGCAAGAGTCGAATAAATAACTTAATGTCTGCGATTACAGCGGACATTTGGGTTTTTAAATGATGTTGTTTGCTCAGACTTCCTCTAACATGTAAAACTGCACAGCAAGCAAACTGGTAAAATTACGGTGCAGCAGTCTGACTTGTGCTCTCGGCTCAGTAGCTGGTCTGTCCCCATGGAAGTAAATCACAGGTTTTATCTAAACATAGTAATTATGTGTCAGTGTGGTTTGTGATTGAGATGCTTACTCACACGTGCACATGAAGTTTTCCTTTGCAGCAGAAATGTGCTCTGCTCCTTCAGTTCATTAAACTGCTGCGTCTGACAATTATTTTTTTCTTCTGTTTCCTGGCCGATTCTTGTTGAGCGATTTTTAAAAATCTTATCGGCCAAAGTGAATTCAAAGCAGCAAGCCTTGTGTCTTCATTGAAAAAAATATTTACTTTAACTCTCTTTCATCTTTTTTCATGTCTTCTCCCGGGTCCCTCTGTTCCTTCCTGTGGCACTGACACACCCACAGCACCCTTCCAGCACGACTCCTCCCATAGACATTGCCCCGTCGAGGCTGAAACTGATGCGTCGCGGTCCGGACCGTAAGAGCGAGTTCCTGCGAGCTCTGAAGGACGAGGGCACCGGGGAGCTGACGACAAGCAGCAGCCCAGGAACATCAGGGGAGGTAGGCAGCAGATTGATTTCACCAACCATCAGCCAGGACACCCATGTAAGACACACTAATGCTAATCTGTGATGTCGATTCAGTCCTGGTGCTACAAGAGAGCTCGCTTCAGTCTGCACGTGTTGACAAATGGTGCAAGAAATCCTGAAAAGTGCTAAATTCAAATTCTAAATGTTGCAAAAATCCAAATGAAATACACAACATTTTGGCGTTGTCAGTGTAGTGTGTTCCACAAACGTTTTTGTGTTTTCTTCCTGCGTTCTCAGGGTGAAAGCAGCACCCCAGAGCCCAAAGCCTACAGTGAGGAAGTCTGCCACGAGAATGGTCTGTCCTACTCCCT
>JAOXYL010000071.1:17196341-17229862 GCA_028564955.1 Terapon puta
ACATGTTTTTTTTGCGAGAAAGTTATTAGAGTATTAAAGAAACGTTATAGTGTATAGAATAGTTAGTTTTTTTCCGACAGAAAGGAGTTGACTGTCGACATTTCTAGTGCTTCAGCTGATGTGAAATGAAAAACCTCAGCCGGGCGTCTCCACAACGTGCCTGAAAAATACGAGTTTAGTAAGAGCAATTAGTGTCCGTATGCGGAAACACCTGTGAATTTAAGAAGAGAGAAGTGAACAGAGAAGAAATGGTTCCCTGGTTTCGTTTGTGGACTGATGCCTGCAGACTGAGCCCTCAGTGTTCACAGACACCACAAATCAGAGCTCGAGTTTGAGCTGTGCGACTCTTTTTTTCATTTCTGTTTCGATTATGATCACTGTCATAATGTATAAGACACTGTATTACACATGTTCACACGCCCTGTGCCACCCATGTTTGTGTATTTTGATGAGAATGGCTTCACTCTGTTGAAGATGTGCCTTTAATCAAAACTTTAGGGCTTTTTTAATGTCAGAAAAGAGTGGGAATAATGATCATAATTGCATCAGAGCTGAAATGATTCTTTGATTTCATTATCGAATATAAAAATAAAGTCTAGTCTAAATCTGAAAGAAAATGAATGGGCTGCAGCGTTTCAAACGTGAGGACATTCTCGTTATGTTACGTAAACCTAATATGTTTATGAGATTTGGATTGTTTGTCAGATATAATATGTCACTTTAAACTCGGAGTTGGGATATTCTCTGTTTACGGATATAAAAGAGCGGTAGATGTGGTTTAAAAGAGTCATAATTTCCTTGTCCTTAATCCATGATTTTACACACAAATGCCAGCTCTGGAGAGAGGTGGTTTTGTGACGCATAAACTGATTCCTTGTTGTGTAATCTGGTCAGACTGAAGATGGCTGCAGGCAACGCACAAATTGGAAAGCTGGCTCCCGACTTCACAGCCAAAGCCTTGATGCAAAGCGGACAGTTCAAGGACCTGAAGCTGTCAGACTACAGAGGTAAACCTCCACCTGTGTCTCATTGTTGGTTCAGGATGTGCTTTGATGACGATCTCTCCTGAACTGTCATTTGCTGCTTTGCGATCACACAACATATTGAATAGACGTTCATTTACACTACTGAAGACCGACTGAATGAGCCTGTAATGACCATGGGTGCTTTGTCACATTACACACCCAGAGACCTGATTTGCTCTCTCTTCCTGTGGTGCAGGGAAATATGTCGTCTTTTTCTTCTATCCCCTGGACTTCACGTTTGTGTGTCCAACTGAGATCATCGCTTTCAGTGACGCCGCCGACGATTTCAGAAAGATCGGCTGTGAGGTCATCGCCGCCTCTGTTGACTCTCACTTCTCCCACTTCGCATGGTAATTATGAGGCTTTTTGTTTTAAGCGACTGTATTTATTGTGTGAATTCACTCATGCAAACTCCTCACTGGTCCTTTTTTATTTATGTTCTCAAAGGACAAACACACCACGTAAGCAGGGTGGTCTGGGGCCAATGAAGATTCCCCTGGTGTCTGACACGCGGCGCACAATCTCCAAAGATTATGGTGTCCTAAAGGAGGATGAAGGAATCGCCTACAGGTGGGTTCAACAAGGTTGAGTAGGCTGGTTCAGTATAGAGCTGCAATGATTAATCTATTAATTTTCAACTATTAAGTTAATCACCAACTTCACCAACAACTTGTGACAATCCATTAATTGTTTTGAGTCTTTTTGTGTGTCCAAATAGCCTGATTTCAGCTTTGCAGATGTGAATATTTTCTGATTTCTGTCGTCCTCTGTGAAAACTCTTTGGGCTGTAAACATAATTAAACATTTGAGGATGTTACTTTCATTTAAAACATCACTTATCACAGTTTTATGGCATTTTTTGGACAGAGAGCGATAGTGCACTTTTCTCTCCATTTCTTTGAGTACACTGCCCTAAAGATGCTTTAGCCATTGAGTCCTTCTGATCTTTTTTCTGGTTTTCAAGCCCTTGAAGACTCATGAACCGCTTTCTCTGTATGTTCCAGGGGCCTGTTCATCATTGACGACAAGGGCATCCTGAGACAGATCACCATCAACGACCTCCCAGTTGGACGATCCGTTGATGAAATCATGCGCTTGGTCCAAGCCTTTCAGTTTACCGACAAGCACGGAGAAGGTAAGCTGTAGAATACTGCAGACGTTTGGCCTCTTAATGGATGTGATGTCTTTGATTATTTTTCTGTAGCATATAACTTGAGTTTATCATATATTATTGTTTAATTATGCTTGAATTGTGCAATAATATGACCCTAACATGATCTTATTGATAATTGAACTGTTGTAATATTGTAACCACATTACATATAAAGATTTTTTTATTTTTGAATTTTAGCCAGTTAGTCAAGGTAAAGACCATAAAGGCTTAATCGCATTCAAAGGTTGGAATTCTTATCAGTAACAGAGGTCCTCATGAACTTTCCACTGACTTAAGACGTGACTGTAGCCTTAAAGGAGGATACTAATCAGAAAGAGATTTGACACAGTGCAAGCAGACATCTGATGCATTTCCCTTCATTAAACTTGAGGCTGCAGAGGTTATATACGATATCTGTGCATCACACTGTCTTCAGGTCAGGATTCATTACAAGCTTATCTTTTCAGTCTGCCCAGCCGGCTGGAAACCAGGAAGTGACACCATCAAACCTGACGTCCAGAAGAGCAAAGACTTCTTCTCCAAGCACTAATAAGCACGAGGCCAGAGTCTGCCGCCTGCTGTAGGAGATTTCGCTTAGAGATTACATTTCCAGAGAACAATATTTAAGTTAGCCGCTGTGCCTGTGGAGGGATAAGGAGACGGGTTTTTGTAGTCAACGTGCTGTGTGTGTTCTCTTGTGTGTAGAGTGAACAGTGCACTTATGACCAAAGTATGTAATTGTGTAATTATGTGCTATTTTCACTGTCAGACAGAATTAAATGTCTGTTTATTCTTTCATTCTTTATTGTTGTTACATCCAAAGGACCATGCAAGCTACAAACAGTCTTTCTCCATTATGTTTTTTTTTTTTTTTACAGTGATCAACATGTTCTTTCATCAAAATAAAGAATCCAGTTTATTACAATCTCCTTTGGGTGTTGGAGTTATTACACATATTATTATTATTGGTGGTGTGTTTGATATCAAGTCAGGTACATGTTGGATTGTTCTGTATGTGCAGAGCCGGCCCAAGGACTTTGGTTCCCCTAAACGAGATTTTGTTTGTGGCCCCAAAACACATTCTGCACAACCATCAAATTGCACACACTGCTCATAACTGCATGAATATGAACACACACACACACAAAAGAGATGGACTAATGAATTAATAACAAATATCTTACTTTATTCTCAACAACGTACCCCTCTGGTGGTTGTGGCACCTACAGAACATTTCCATTTCTTGACACCTTGAATAGGCCTAGATCTTCAGAGCAGAGATGTTGACCTAAGGAAAAAAAAATCATAAAAGAGTGTTAGACCAGTCCCAGTGTCAGGACTTATCAGTGCACTGGTAAAAGTCAAGGACATAATTAGTATGATTAATTCCACCTGTGTTTATGCTGTTCTATCCATTGATATACAGATCTGGTCATTTAAAAGGACGTCTGGTTGGATATTCGGTCAAGAGTCATATTATTCTTGAATTAACAGGTGCACCTGAACTACCCGTGTAGGACCATTAAACGCCTCACGGCCATGGATGACTCTGAGGAAACAGTGATATTTGGAAATAAAAAGGTAATCTTAGTGCCTGATTCATTCAGTGCCTCTCCTAGCTACGTGTTACTTCAATGTTTCTCCTCTTTGTTTTTACCAGCATCACTTCTAATATGAGCCAGTTTGATAATAAACACTCCTCCAGTCACTGATGTTAACAGGGAGGCGGCCATGTATGAGTGTAACCATGGAAACGGTTCCATACACTCATAGAAGGTACATTTCTGGCGGGAACGGCATTTGAAGCTCCTTGGTTATGTTTCAATGAGTAATTTTAGTGTTTGAGCGACTTTTACAGTTGAGACGGGCCTCAAAACGCTTTATACACCGACATTTGAGGGTCTGCTGTGTTGGCCGAAATTTAATATTCATATGCATTAATTGTGTTAGGCAAATTAGTCGTTCGCGTTAGCATAATACTTAGCAACAAAAAATGGCGGCGGGGAAGATGTGCACCAGGAAGAGGGAGGAAACAGCAGAGGTTTGACAAGACAACACACTGGCTAACTTTAATATAATATATAATAATATGTACACATACATATGTGTGTGTGTATTTATGTATATGTGTATACATATACGTACCATTTGAGTTTCTCTGTGTATTTATGAGTCAGTATTTGATTTTTTTTCTCAGTTCGTCGTGTGGTCGCCAGGTCGCGTTTAGCTAAGTTGTCTGAATGTTATATTCTTCTATTTGAGTACATATATTTTAAAAAGTGGACAGGGTTGTTCCTGAATGACCTGAAAACCGAGCAGGAGTCTGTGGTCTTCGTGAAGAGGATGATGGCGGTGGCCGTCTCCTCCATCACCTACCTCCGAGGGATCTTTCCAGAGGTCGCCTACAGATCAAGATATCTGAAAGGTGAACATGAATGACCACAAACCTACAAGTACAGGAAATAAATGGGACATTTAATAGGAATGGACAAAAGTCATGTGCCATCTGTTTTCCTGGCTGTATTGGAAAATAACATTTTACACCTTGAAAACACTCAATACCATTTATCAAAGGCTGATAAATGTTGATTCTCTCATTTATTGTTTGCTATTTCACCAGATTTGTGCATCAAAGTTCTGCGTGAAGATGGCAACACCCCTGGTGCCAGCAAAGTTGTGAAATGGTAATAACAATATCCCCCATGCTCCCAGGATGTAGAGTAATCGGTAGTGCTTCAGTCAATCCTAAAAGCCAGACCCATTTTTAAAAGAAGAGAAAATGTGCAGTGATAACACACTTACTGGGTGAAGGTAATTTACTGTTCTAATAGATGTTTTCCCTCCGTTTAATCACCTCTTCCAGGATGATGGGCTGCTTTGATGCATTAGAAAAGCAGTATGTAAGTTTATGTATCTGTCAATACAACAATTGTGTAATGATTGCCGTTTTAATAAGTGCTTTCATTACGTTTATTATGTTCAATGTTTTCTTAACAGCTGCAGATCGTATTCATTGGGGTAAGTGAATCATAGCGACATTTATTGTGTACACATTTCTTACACAGAAATTGAAGCTAACAATGTTATTATAATATAGGTGTACACCAATCCAGATGAGCCCAATGTAAGTTGTCTCTTAAAACACTGAGCGTCTTTGTCTTTTTGCTTAATGTGTAGTCTGGCAACATGAAGAAACATACGTTTTCTATTTTTTGCAGTGCATTATCGAGTCATACCAGTTCAAATTCAGATATACTGAGAGGGGGCCTGAGATGGATATACTCAGGTTTGATGCACACACTTCATGTTTGTGTCAGTGTTTTGGCATCCACATGTGATTGCACCAATGTTGACCTAACCTTGGTGGAACATTAGGAACAACGACATGAAGATGCAGGTGACTTTGGAGGACACCAAGAGAGCCTCAGTGCTGCTCATCAGGAAGCTTTTCCTGCTAATGCAGAACCTGGGTGCCCTCCCCAACAACGTCTACCTCACCATGAAGCTCTACTATTATGATGACGGTAAAACATGTTGATTTCATATGAATCAGTGAAGACATTGGTGTCTATATTTTGGGCCGCATGGTCAGAACATCTTTCCCTGCTCTCTTTTCTAAGTCACCCCTGCTGACTACCAACCACCGGGCTTCAAGGAGGGTGAATGTGACAACCTGTGGTTTGAAGGCATGGCTGTGCATTTCAAGGTGGGGGAGGTGCAGACGGCCTTCCACACCCTGAGAGTGCGTGTGTCAGCAGAGCAAGGCCGGCTGGAGAAGCTTCGAGAAGGGAATCACCTGAGGGAGACTGAGCAGGTTGATCAGAGAGAACTCCTGGAAAGGAAAGTGATCAAGGTGGGTCCAGATAGAGAGTTGTCTCAGGTCTGGGTCCCTCATTTGTGTCTAATATTTATTAAAAAGCACAAAATGTTTCTTATTCCTGTTAATGCTTTCTAATTTCACCCATGCAAGAAGAATCTTTTTCAGTAAGCGCAGTTTGCTGTCAGTTTATGATAATTCTAAACTCATGGTTACAGAATCCCCGTAGGAAGATGTATGGTGAAGAGGATCTGCCCTCTGAAGATGGTAAGTCTTTGAACTGCTGCAGTTGCAAAACTGTAACCTGTATCAAAGGTTGACACACAGTTGACTTTCCTTTAAACAGAGTCTGCACAGTTCAAGAAACCTACAAGACCTCTTGCAAAGGTAAAGTTACTACTAGAGACATGAATATATTGTATCATGAAGGTTACACAAAAGGAACAAATCAGGACATTAGAACAGATGATTTTGATGCTTTTTGTCTTCTTTAGAGAAATGTGGCTGCCAAGAAGCTGGCAAGGAAGAGAAGAAGAATTTAGTCATTACATTACACAAAAACTCTGTCAACAGTATAATCTGAAATTTGACTACTTCTTACTTTTATTGCAATGTTAAGCACTGTTTAATGTAATTTAACAATTTACTTGATAAGCAAATGTGTTCTTTACATCATTATATACACAAATTTAGGAAGTCACTGTCCCCTTCAGTTCTAACCTAAACACTGTACAGAGTGTGCTTGAATCACATGAATCAATGTTTAAAGTGCTTCATTTTTTAGTATTTTGTATATAAAAATATATTGATGTTACTGTTCAGTAAATAAAGCTTGACTTGTAAACATTACTAGGTAAAAATGCTATTCTGTACATGGATGACAGAATATATTAAGAAAACATACCATGCAAATCATGTTCAATATGTGACTTGTATCTACGCTTTCATAACTGAAATCAATCAAAGTTCAGTAAATACAAAAAACAATCTCTCATTTTATCCACTACATTTATCTCCTATTTAGAAAAGATACAAAATAAGGCTTTTAAGACAGACTTGAGCTCCCATCATCAAGTCTTGTTTTTCACATAATCATAATATTTGATGGTCATATTCCCTGGGTGTTACCCTGGTGCAGACCATTTGTTGCAGTCTCAGAGTTCCATCTTCCTCTCGATGTTTGTCTTAGAACAAACTGTCCACATCTCCCATCTCCACAAAAACAGTCTTCAGCTGGGAGTAGTGTTCAATTGTCACCTGCCCGTTCTCTCTGCCGATGCCTGGTAAAAAGATCATACAATTACTTTTCCTTCCACTAAAGCAGGGAGCTTTATAACTTGGTCTTTAAACCAGGAAGACTAGTGACTGAGGTTTTGTCATAGTGCTGTGCTAAACGAAACAAGATCATCATTCTTCATTTTGGCATATTAGGAGTCATGAAACTTGAATCAATCAAATGGTATTTGGCCCCAGGTCTGGTTGCAAACAATGACACAGTACCTGACATCTTGAAGCCCCCAAAGGGCACTTCCACAGGAGTGATATTGTAGTTGTTGATGAAACAGGAACCAGCCTTGAGGTGTTCAACCACACGGTGGGCTCGCCTCACATCCCTGCATACACAAACAAAAGCAGATTTCCTTCCTTGAGTTGTGTTCTATATAAAAGAAATATTGAAGTGGTGGTCAATTTAGCTGCTTTAAACTTAAATCTAGGTTCTTCAGAGAGGATTAAAACAATCATGGCTCAAAAATCACATTCAAACTTACCTTGTGAAAACTCCAGCAGCCAGACCCATGGTGGTGTCATTGGCTCTGTGCAGCACCTCCTCTTCAGTTTCAAAAGACAACACAGACATGACGGGACCAAAGATCTCCTCCTTCACACAGGTCATCTCATCTGTGCAGTCACCTATATGAGGGAGACAAGGCAAGAATTAGGAGACACTGCTGTGATCTCATCAACCTAAACTGTATCAGGCAGTGATCCACTTTGACGTGTAACAAACTGCAGTGTTGCTGTCTTAACTAGACATTACATTAACAAAAATAAAAAAATGATATCACTGTTTTTAATTGAGTCTGCACAGAAGTCTTACCCAATACACATGGAGTCATGTAGTATCCATCTCTGAGTTTGGGATCTGATGGGACAAAAGGTTCACCTCCACACAACACTGTGGCTCCCTAGAACAAACAAGTGACATCAAAGTTAGGTTGTACACAAACTGTTACTACACTGTTTTTGAAGCAAAAAGTTACAAATCTTACTTCTTTCTTTGCCTCTTCAACAAAGGATAGGACTTTTTCCAGGTGTGGTCGGCTGACTAGTGCTCCCATTCGGGTGCTCTCCTTTAGTGGGTCTCCTATTTCTATCGCCCTGGTCCTTTTCACCACCTCCTCCACAAACTCTGGCAGAATATCCCTTTGAACAAACACCCTTGTACCGTTGCTACAGACCTGTGATACAGTTGACCAAGTCAGACCATATGCGATATGTGGAATACATATATATATATGAATACACACACACACATACGTATAAGGGAGCAAGAGATCAAAAATTTCATTGCCAATGACTATTCCCTGTAATCGTTGTGCACGTGATATTAAAAATTTTGAATCTTGATCAGTTGGGATTGTGCTAGTATAGGAGGAAGTTCAAATGTGACAACATATGAGAAATAGTCAAAGCATAACACACTGTCTACCTGGCCCTGAGACAGGAAGTTGGCCATTAGAGCTCCCTTCACAGCGTTATCGAGATCGCTGTCCTCAAAAATGAGCAGAGGAGATTTCCCTCCGAGCTCCAGAGTCACAGGCTTCACCCCCTTCGATGCCATCTCCATAATCTGAGTCAGAGTCACGTGGAAGAACACCCATCAGTTACTCTTGTCACATAACAGACTTGGAGTGTTACTAAAAATTGACATGATGAGCAAAATTTTACCTCTGCCATAGAAATAACACTGACCTTCTTGCCTGTGGGAACACTCCCAGTGAAGGACACTTTAGCGACGTCTGGGTGGTGGCAGAGTAAGCTGCCAGTCTCTTGGCCGCCCTGTACGACGTTGAACAGCCCCTCTGGAGCTCCAGCCTCTGTGTAGACCTCCGCCAGCATGACTGCTGTTACAGGTGTCACCGGTGATGGCTTAAACACCATGGAGTTGCCTATTTGAAATGAAACACACAATAACGAGTAAGACCTTTGTTTATTGTTTCAATCACATACTAAAAAAGGAAAGTGAACCTGTTAAATACACGCAGTGATAAACATGGACAGCCTGTAAAACTGCTGGTAACAAAAAATGGTGAGTCGCACAAAGACAGGGGAAAGTCCATTTAAATTCATTATGTTGCTGTAGTGCCATCTACAGGTGAAATGTCATTACATTTTTCAGGATTGTTAGGGGTGAATTTGGAAACCTGCCATTTATTTATTTATTGTTAAATAAGCCAAACCTGGACAACCAATTATAGAAAAATGGTAAAGAACAATATAACGATCCAATATCACATGAACAAACAGGAGAAAAATCTTTTGGCTGAAATAGGAACAGTCTATATGGAAGGTTTTGTCTTGAAGACCCCAGGATTTGAGTTTCTTTTGTATTTTTAAACTTCACTGTTCACAAGTAAATATGTAAAGTGTTTTATAAATGACTGCAATCACATGGAATGAAAATCTGCAGTATTCTCACAGTTCAGTTTGACACCCCTGCACAGTTCCTGTCATTTGCCTACAGGTTTGTGTGGTTACATTTTTGTGGGTGTAAGCTGTTTTGTGACATTGCTGATTTTGTTGAAACCTGGCCAGAAGCTTTTTGGAAAGAAAATATATTTAAAAGCAGTGACTGAAAATTGCAGAACATTATGAAATGTTGATGGAGAATGATTAAAGGACTTCTTGTGGAGATGTGAGTCTAATTGACAGGAGGTGTGGAACAACATCCCACTACCCCAGTCAATGGTGCAGTTCACAATACTGGGCAGAGCTTACTGATATTTGAACTCAAAAGCCAAAAAAATCCTCATCTCCCTTCACCACTCCATCAAATTCACACAAGCACGTTGTGAAAAATGCTGGTATTTGACAATCTGGGAATGAGAACAGGGTGAAGGCTCGGTTAGAGTCGCTCTGTGTGTTCTCCATTTACAGAGCCAGGACTGCATATCAACACACACACAGAACGGGCAGCTTGCTACACTTTAAATATCCATAGAGTTTTCTTTTGAGTAATAAACAGGCAACAAATGGTGCAGGGGAAACTAAATCTGCAACAGTAAAAGCTTGATATAAATCACAGTGGTAAAAAATGAGCTGAAAGAAATATAGAAATATAATTCAAAGAAAAGAATCCATAGGCGTCCTTCTCACTATTTAAATGTGTTGCTTATGGAAGAAACGGGCAGTGTTCATGTGCTTTAATGTTGCAGTGTGTACTTACAGGCAGGCTGTAAGAGGCTTTCTTATTTGTGAAGTCTTCTGACTGTCAAAAATATTCTACAATGAGTCAGCAGCACTTAAGACATGTGAGGCTGTGGCCACTGCACAAGATCACAGGGCTTGTTTGTGCCAGTGCAAACGCTGCCCAGCTTGGCGGTAGTTGATGGTAGGCAAACGAACGCGATACATTGCTTTATCCTTGAGGCACAGCGCCTTTAATCTTGCAGCACCTGGTTTTGTTTCCCTTGTTGGAAACAATCAGAAGGTCACAGTCATGATAGTGTATGATAGTGATACAGCAGATTCTTTCATTTAAGCTTCATTGTTGCCTTTTACAAGTGACAGTAATACTGCTGACTGTTCTGGCAATGGGGTTGAAAGTCTCTCTTCACAGTATTATTCTGCACTCAGATCTGTTTAGGGCAGAACAGACGTTGGTGTGCTCTCTGTTCTTCTAGTGGAAGATGTCAAATTTACATTAGGCTATATTGTTTCTATAGAGTGTGTTTAGGCTGACGTTCCCTGGTCGCTTTAAATAAGTATTAGTAAACTGAGTGAGGCAATTCAGATCTTGTCTCAGCGTGCGCAGGGACATATTTACTGCCCTGTCACAGGTTTAGTTGAAGACTCTCCATTTTATTCATTTAGTTATTGTTCGTCCCAGTACAACCGTGTTCATTTATACAAGACAGGAAATTCTAGTCTAATAAAGATAAAAAGTTAAGTCTTTGCAACTTTGTGTCTCATACCACAGGCCAGAGCTGGAGCTGATTTCCAGGCAGCTATCTGAAAAGGATAATTCCAAGCACCGATGCCAACACAGACTCCCAGAGGCTCCCTGCGGGTGTAGGCAAAGGATCCCCCAGGCAGCTGGACATGCTGGCCTTGACAAAGGGAAGGCAGAAGAATAAACAAGGTAAAACAAAGGTGACATTCTTAAAATATTGGTTTTAACAAGTGGATAGTGTAATTCTCAATAATGAATTTAATAACAAGATTTGTATAAAGCTTTTACCGACACATATGATGGCAATACTTCAGTGTTTAAGATAATGTTCATTTGATATGAACTGAAATCCATCGAACAACATTTGCACTAATATCTCATGATGGGCTAATGTGCTGTCATGAGTTTTCACACAGGCAGGTAGGAAAAAGTGTAAATAAAGAGTGAGAGTTGTGTTGCACAGACCTGCCAGAGTGCTGGCCAGTCCTGCATAGTACTCTATACACAGTCTGGCAGAGTCCACATCCAGACGGGCTTCTGTAATGGACTTCCCATTGTTGACCACCTCCATTTCAGCGATCTGCTCCCTCCTGCTCTGTGCATGAAAGCCAGGGAAATGGTAAGACATTTAATTACTGTTATTGTTGCACAACATCCCAGATCCATGGCTAAATATACAAATAATGGCATTCTTTTCATGAAATACAATGGTAATCACAAAGAAATAGATGTAGATAATGACAGAATTCTGATCAGTTTAAGTGATAGAGGTTCAATTGGGTTGTTTTTATATTAGAATATTGCTTTTTCAAACAGACATCTGAGACAATTGAGATGTGGATGGTGTGCAATCCAGGATCAAGATGATTTAACATTAAATGTAAACAGTGTATGTATTTAATGCCAGTGCACTGAATGCCTTTAGAAAACCAGGTCCAGGATGTATGACCTATGATTCTCTTTGCGACAATTCTTTTGTGATCATTGTGCCAACGTAGATATTCTCAGCAGTAGCACATAAATTAGTGAAAAAAACCTCAATGATATGCGCAGCTTCTATCATGATCCTCGCCCTCTCCATCCCAGACATCTTGCTCCAATGGCCAAAAGCTCCGATGGCAGCCTTCACAGCCTGATCGACCTCCATGGCACCACATGGCTCCAAATGGCACAAGACTCGCCCTGCAAAGTGAAACATACGATCATAAGAACAGCTGGGCACACGGGTTAAACATATAAGCAATTTGTACTTGGCAGGGCCATCTCACTTTACTTGTTTGTTACGTGGATGTTCGTTAGTAGCAGGTCAATGTATGTCACTCTTGCGTGAAGAAGGAAATTAAGTCTGGGCCTGTAGGCTACACACAGTACCACACTGAATATAGCGGGGAATTTCCACTGCAGCGTCAAAGGACTCCCTTCCAGTTATTACTTATATGATGTGGAGTGTCATGATGCCTGAGGAGTGGGATGCAAAGAGATTGTGTGACAGCTCAAATTCACTTCAGACGACACAACTAATCCAGGCCACAAAGAGCCTCAAAAACACCAGAAGTGAAAAACCTACCACAGTCAGAGCACTAAGGAAGCCCTAATAGTCAGGATGTGGTTACATGTCATGGTCGTGCGCCACTTAAGTTGCTCAGGAGCCATAAAACTGGTTACACAGGGAAGTGGCCAGAGGTGAGTAAATGAATGTACAATGTGGATCAGCATGTCTGCTGTAGAGACACAGCAAGTGTGCACAGGATAAGTAAATGTCAAATGAAGACCACGGATTGTGCAGAAAGTCAACTAGACAGTATTGACAGTCATAATAACCCGTTAAAATATTGTTGTCAAAGGCCACCAGGCAGACATGTCCACAGAGCAGGGACCAAAGTCCAGTTAGGAAACCGTGTCAATAATATTACAACACAGACGCCTTTTTTCAATTTTTTTAAATACATTTCACGGTGCTATAAAAAGAATTAGCATGGTTTGGCTTACCAGTTGCAGGTTCGTAGACATCTTCCTTGTGGCATGTCTCCTGTCTCGCCCGTCTCTTCCCGGCCCAGAAGTTCAGCGGGGCCGTGAGGTGCACTGAGCCCGAGGACGCGCACCGTGCCGCCGCAACGAGCGGAGCAGCAGCGGGCCACCTCCGGAGGGACCCAGCCAGCCTCTGGAGCATACTCTAACGGGCTATAGGGCTCTAAGTTTAGCCGAGAACTGCAAAACACACGCAGTGCAGGTTAAAATCGCGCAGAGCCGTCAATTCATTAAAGCAAACCTGAGTACAAAAGTTTCACTAACTAACGGTCGTTAACGTCAGCTAACTTACAAAACTGTTACACGCTCGCTGCTCTAACTTCCCTTTAATACATTTAATATGTTTTACCATTTTAAGTCTTGCAAGACTTACTTACAGTCATTTTTCAACTTACTGTGTGGTTTAAAGCATATAAATGTGAGTTACAGGTCATGTATTCTCGGTTGGAGTCATATTATTTTGCAGAGGTTCAACCACAGGGAGGGGTGACCGTGTTCGAGCGTTGCTAAGGTCACGCAACCGTCAAAGCGTAGCACACGATTGGCTATTTTTACTGTCAATCACAAAATAATAATTTAAAAAAGTATTTAAAATAGATAACACAATAGAATACGTTGTATATGTATATCAAAATCGTGCCCCATTGAAACATATATATAAATAAATACATATAAATTAAATGTGTGGAGTAAAAAGCAAACGGCTGGGTTGTGGGCGGAGCTTCGTCCCGATGATCCTCCAGTGCCGACGCGCCGGCTGCTCACTGCAACTATGGCCGGGGACAGTGAAACACATCTACGGGACCGCAGCGACAACTCCAGCGTTATCCGGCAGCCGTTTCTCATCGGCGTCTCGGGAGGGACCGCCAGCGGCAAGGTTGGCACCACGGCTAACTAAGTAGACGGTTTCCGCGGATTGTCACGGTCCTATTTCGAGCTAAATCTCGACGGCGCGGGGACAGCCGGTTGACCGCGTGGCTTCGGCGGCGCGCCGTGGAGCCTTGATTGACAGCTGTATCATCTGTTTAGCCCCCCGGCTCCTCGTGGGCGCTAGCTCAGCTTGCCCTCGGCCTATTGTTATCGAAATGGCTATGTGGCTTCGGCTGCCTGCCCCCCCTCCTCTCGCCCGGGCTCCGACTAACTTCGGCGGCGGTGAAATCACTGATGTTAGCTCGGTTAGCCGCCGAGCTAAATTCCATCACACGCTAGCAGCGCGCGGAGACAATAGCCGGTGCTAAGTGGCCTGAGGGCTTATCTGTTTGTAAACAACCGGAACACATTTGTTTAACCTCAGGATATCTGTGCGGCAGAAACCTCACACACACAGTAACACAACCGCCCGCCGTGAGGCTTTGAACACGTTATTTTAATGAAACTGGGTGGCCTGGTTTAACGGTAAATGCTGTTATCGTGTGATGAATGATAACAGACACGAGGCGCCAGCGGGAAAAGAGCGGCTCCAAACGCGCCCCTTTGTTCCTCAGAGATAACGTTTGGAAAGGAAACCTACAGCTTCTGCCGCATGAGTTTAGCACACCACCTCGAAAAACCAACACCGACTTGTGCGCTGTACAGACCTTTATTTTAACAAGCAGCCGGCACACACGTCCTCCTTCACATTTCCTCTGACGTGGAGCCTGTGTGTGGGCAGCCTTACGGCCCTGACCCTCTCCACACTCCCCACTCGTGGGTGTTTTTCCTCAGACGTCATCACATGTCTTTGTTATGAGGCGGGTGTGAGTATAAATATATAATTTATCCGAGCTGTGCCAGGAACCACACCTCGTGTAAACACGAGTAGTGAGGGGGGCCATCCGAGAGGCTTTTAGTCCATCTTTACTCTCCGAGGTTGGAATCTTTCTATTTGATTTCCGGTCCCACTCTGTGGCTGGGTAGACCTCGGATCTGAATATGGGGGTGAAAACTCTCACGTCCTCCGTCTGGTTTCATCCCGGTTGGCTCCTCCTCCCACCGCTGGCCCAGATATCGTTACAATGGCACCGGGCCAGTGTTTTGCTTCCTGAAAGCCCCTCACAAGGGACTGGACTAAGGGCCGCCTGCTGTCCCGACACCAGACTAGACCAGTTTTAATTGCCAAGTTGACTGCTTGTGGATTAGATGATGTAATTGTAGCCTCTTTTCGCTCAGTGTAACAGCTAGCACCACCGATTTTTTTTTTTTACCACCCCCACTGCTGATGCTTTGTTAAAGGGTGGATTGTTTTTTTTTTTTTAATCAGCAATGGAAAAAAAGTAAATCCTTAATCTCAAATTGATATAATTACATAATGACAAATGCACAACAATTTCGTCCTTAAAAATAATTAGCTTAATCTAACAGTTATTTTTGAAAAACATCGAAGTGAGAGCAAAAACCAGATTTTTCTCAGACCAATGAAAACAATGGTGACCCAAACATGTATGGTGTATCAGCCAAAATCCGTTTGCTTGTCGTCTTTTTAGAGTTTAAAATTAAAATCAGTCAGTTGAATGTTCTTGCAGATCAGTCGTTAAATGTCAATGAGGATGTGACCTTTTATGATATGTTCACTCAGGTCCTTTTGTCTGAAACTGTTGCATTTGAGTGCGTCGGCACTCCCCAGCTCCAGAGTGGGGGCGTTCGGATTCATTGTAGCGCAGTTTCATGGACACAAAGGCTGCAGAGCCTCAGGCAGCTGGAGAACGCCCAGTCAGCACCGAGTATGAGATTCATTTAGTTAGTAAGGTCAGCGGGGACAAACGCGATGGGCCGCTGGGGAGCTCACCTGTGACTGTGTGATTTTGTCTGTATGCAGGATGGGAAGTTTCCCCACTCGTGACTGTGAAAACGACTGTGGGTTTCATGTCATTCTGATTTCTGTGGCCTGAAACTAGCTCCTGAAACTGAAATTGGGTCTCTATTTATGCTGGTGATTGTGGAAAATGAATTGTACCTTTCTACAGTTTTTCCTCACATACACGCATCCCTCATCCTCCCGTATAGTGATTTTAAAAACCATTTGTTTGTGTGTGTACGCAGTCGTCTGTATGTGAGAAGATCATGGAGCTGCTGGGCCAGAACAAGATCGACCACCACCAGCGGCAGGTGGCGATCCTTAGCCAAGACAGCTTCTACAAGGTGCTAACTCCAGAGCAGAAGGCCAAGGCACTGAAGGGCCAGTTCAACTTTGACCATCCAGGTATTCAAACACTGAACAGTTGGTGGTGCGGCTCACGCCCTGTGTGTGCTGGAGCACCTCGGCCAGTTTAGAGCGAGCAGGTGTTGGCTACTATTATCACAGATTGCAGTATAAGTTTAGCTGATTTTCAAATTTTCCACATATTTGATATTGTGAACTAGATTATGTTGGATGTAAATAGGTGCTTTTGTTAATTATTAACAGTTGCTTTACAGCTGCAAAATTGTGAATGAAATGATATTAACTTACTTACTAAAGCAAACCTGCTAAGATGATATAAAGTGTTTTAAAACAGGCGTCTGTTGAGCTGCACGCTTTGCTGGCACGGTGACATTTTTTCCCCCAGTGTGTTTTTGGCAGAAGCATAACTCCATTTTTGGAGTTCGACTTTGCCCCCTCATGCTCCTGCTTCCTTTCTCAGCTGATTTTAAATCCCCGCAGTCAGCAGGCCTTTTTCTCGGAGGCAGCTGCTCCAAGGCTCAGACTGAACCCAACACCTGTTACGCCAAAGGGATTCCTGGGTTACCAAACGTGCGCTGTGGGTCCCACGTGTCAACGGGCTGCACACCACGTTGGAGTAACTGGGTTTATGCGATATGAAGGTCACGGCCTTACGTTTCCCTTTTCTTGTTCTCAGATGCCTTTGACAATGAGCTGATCATGCAGACACTCAGGCAGATCCTTCAGGGGAAGACGGTCCAGATCCCAGTTTATGACTTTGTCACTCATTCCAGGTAAGCACTCTTTGTTACATGTCACGCGTCTGGCCAGTGCCCATCATGTGTTTATGCAGGATAGTAGACACATAAACTGGAATTTCAAGTGTTTAAAACCAGTTCCTGACCCCAGTGTTTGGGTATCACTTTATTTGTGTCATCAGCTTAAATTTACACAACAGCATGCCTGAATATAGTCACTGACAGACGAGAAAACTCACCTGTGTGTGTGTTCTTCCAGGAAAGACGAGTTTGTTACGGTGTATCCGGCTGATGTGGTCCTGTTTGAGGGCATCCTCATGTTCTACTCGCAGGAAATCAGAGACCTGTTCCAGATGAAGCTGTTTGTTGACACAGATCCAGACACACGGCTCTCACGCCGAGGTGTGTAGACGGAGTCGGGTCAACACCCGCAGCGGTTGTAACCATTTTAGCTCAGTGTGCCGCCTAATTGAACTATATTAATTTGATAATGAACCATAGTAATCCAGGCACTGTAGAGGGCAGACTGCAGGAACATTTTTATACCAGTTTGGGTTCACACTGTTTGTCCCTGCTTATCAGTGTGAAATTTTTTTAGTTTGGTTGGATTGTCACTTTGTTAAATGGCTTGTGTTTCATGTTGTCCCTCTGTCTGTGTGCTTTCTCTCTTTCAGTTCTCAGAGACATTAGTGAGCGTGGCAGAGAGCTGGAGCAAGTTCTGGCTCAGTATATCACTTTTGTAAAACCGGCCTTCGAGGAGTTCTGTTTACCTGTAAGAGACATTTCAAACTTACCATTGTTAGTTTAGCAGCCCAACAGATACAGTGGGGCAACCAGCATTCTCAGCATGTTCAGGCTCAGAACAGATGTTCTGATTTTGATTTAAAGGGGAAAAAAAGTCAGACAAAGGGATGATAAGACTTCTGAGGTGATTAGGAAACTGTTGCCATTGTATTGTTTGTATGCCAGGGAGCACTACTGAGTTTTATTTTTAACTGTAAAATGTGTCATTTCTTATCTTTGACATAATTCTCTAATAGCCAGATGTAAGGGACATATATCAAAATGTTTATCATGTGATTGGTCAATATTTTGTCATATTTTCCTCGGATAGCAATGTCAATGAGAGAAATGTCTCCTTGAGTCTTTATTTTTGTTTTTGCTAGACAAAGAAGTATGCAGATGTGATTATTCCACGAGGAGCAGATAACCTTGGTAAGCTTTTTTTTTTTCTTTTTTTTTTTTTCGGTACTTTACCCATCTTTCCATCCTCTGTATAATCACCTGTCCTTGTTTCCTGCAGTGGCCATCAACTTGATAGTACAGCACATCCAAGACATTCTGAACGGCGGACTAAGCAAGCGTCATAACGGCTGCATGAACGGCCACAGCACTCCACGTCAGCGACGGACCTCCGAGTCCAGCAGCCGTCCTCATTGACCTCGTCACACCTCTCTTCACAGAGCGGAGAGGGGTGTGGGGGTTGCGCTGTAAATAATGCCTGTGGGCATCACTGTATTTAAGAGATGGGGAAAAAAGAGATGCAAAAAGAATTGAAATGCCTTTTATTATTGCTATTACGACTACTCGTCATTAGTTACTTTTATTGTAATTGTTGAACTTGGAGTTTAGATTTGTTTGTGTCAGGAGGGTAAAAGAACTTCTTGATGATCTTGTGATGAGACCATGGGTTAAAATTGACCCCATGCATTTTCCTCCCAGATAACTTTGTTTTGTTTTGTTTTTGTTTTTATTTTGTTTTTTTCTCCCCTGCTGCTCCATGGAAACTCATGCCGTTAATGAATAAACGAGGGGAGCCCCTTTTACTTTTTTTTTTCTTTTTGGTAATGGCTGATAAAACTTGAACCCCTGATGGCTGGGGAGTGTGAAGGTTTGGGTGGGTTCCAAACAAGAAGGATGTGGATTGGAAGAGTTGAAGAAACCAGGATTACACTCTGTATTTGTTCTGACAATCTTGGAGTGTTTTGTAACTTTTTTTTTTTTTTTTTTTAAAAAGGTTTTTCAGTGTTTTAAGTTCCCTCATTGTGTTGTGTGGTGTAACGTGTTACACTAGAGGTCTGTTTCACAAAGTGTCCATCACATTGATTCTGTATAATGCAGCAGTGACACACTACATGGTTTTTCAATACTGACCATCACATGCAGAATAACTTGACTACCAGACCAGTGAAGCCAAAGGCTGGAAGGCTGACGAAGTCTAGTATTGTGGGTATTGTTACAGCTTTTGGATGCACAGAGCCTCTAATGACCTAATGTTGTATAATCTCTGTCCCAATCAAAACTCATTCAGACAAGTACTCCTGTTTTGTGAATTATGATAAGATGGTTCTGGAATTTGGTAATCTAATCGGTTTACCTCCCAATTGAGATGACTGGCATTTACTCCCCTGTTAAATAAAATAAACTTGACGCATACTCAGGTTGATAGTACCGTTTTGATTTGAAATGCCAGAAAATGATATAAGGGCGTTCAATGCCACAGCAATATTAGTTCTCCCAGGTGTGTGGCTATCACTCACAAAGACCCACCACAATGCCTCTGTTAAGTTGCCTCAGGTTAAGATGTACAGTAAGTATCCACACTAGAAAACAGTTTCCACTCTAACTTATAACAGGTTATAATAAAAGAAAAAACTTGACTCAATTTTTGTATTCCATGTGCTGTATTTGTTGTGCACAGTGCAACTGAATGAATGCTTTGTACCATGAGATTTGTACTGTATGGCTGTTGAAGTGGATTGGGTTGGATGATTTTTAATTGAATGAAGTCATTTCCTTAATGGCCAATAAACTGATGCAACCGAGTGAAGAGTGTGACCTTTTGTTCTTACAATCCTTGGATAACACATGCATCCCGAGTGTAAAGCGAACAAAGAGAAACCTCAGTAGGATAATGATGTGTGGGACAGCAGGAAGTAGGTCATACGTGTCGCGTTCATTGTGTCCACTAGAGGGAGCACTTCACCGACGTGGCCATGCTCCCTTTATATGCTGGCGGAAATGTGAAGATTTGGATGCGTGTCATCGTCCTGAACAATAAAAATGGCTGTAGAAAAGCAGCCGTCTCAATAAGCTTGTTAGGAAGCAGCAGGTAAAAACAGAAATGGGTATAAACATTGCCAACATATGACGGCACGTGTATTACAACCATACTGTGTACTACGCATCTCTGCATATACATTTTCAGACATAATATCACCAAAACGAGCTTGTGCAGCTCACTGTATGAAACAAAACAACGCTCACAGTTTAATTATTTGTGCACAACGTCGCCATGTAGCCAACACCACCAGAAAAGAACTCTTAACTTATTACATTTCTGAAGTTAGAAGTTACGAGTAGTGCCTGAAGGCAGCGGGAACACGTCAGAGGGAAGCGTCAAGATGGTGGTAGGTTCAGCTGCATGGCCCTGCTGTAAACAGTGAAGCACTTCAGCTCAGTTTGGGTGGGTTTTTAACCTTTCCTTTTGTCACACGCATGACAGAAATTCGGGCTCCAGTTCAAGGCCACTCTGGAAAATGTCACCAACGTGAGACCACTGGGCGACGACTTCCGCTGGTTTCTGAAGGTGGGGTGGTTGTATTTTTTATTTTATTCAATCTGATGTATGATTATGTATTTCTGTCCTCACACACGTTTTTTTTTAATCTTTCCCCTGTAATTCAGTTGAAGTGTGGAAACTGTGGAGAGGTCCCAGATAAATGGCAGTATGTCACATTAGTGGTGAGTACAAAGTGATCTTTCTGTCCACACAGCTTGGCTCATGTTGATATTATTGTATGTTACCATGTTATGCACGTTGTGTCACACAGTATCCAAATGTATGCGTAGGAGAGCGTGCCACTGAAAGGAGGGAGAGGCAGTGCCAGCATGGTGCAGAAGTGTAAACTGTGTGCCAGGGAGAACTCAATTGGTAAGGACTGACCGGAAATTCAGCCCACTCTGTCATTACTTTCTGAGGTACGACTTTAACATGTAAACTGTTTTCCTGCAGATATCCTGGGAAACACGGTCACGCCTTATAATGTAAGCAAACAACTTTTAAAGCAGACATCGTGCAGTCAGCAGAGGACCTGTCTGCTCTGCATCAGTGCTCCAACATACACTCTGACAGACACTTTCAGTTCACTCATCTTTCATTTGCAGAACCCTCACTGAAGGCAAATACAGATGATTTTAATTGCATCAAGAGCAGAACAGTTAAATCTGTCTTAAAAGGTTATCATATGCCGCTGTTAATACTGATCATGAAGAAGTCTCTTCCTAATATGCTCTCAGTGAAAGTGATTATGAATCTTTTCCTTTCGATGATTTTCTAAAAACGCTGCTGCCGTTGATCTTTTGCTGGTTGTCGCTTCGCAGTTCTGAAAAAGATCTCCATTTAGATCTGTTTAAACTGTATCAACATTATTTCTCTCTCACAAATGCTGCTGTTTGTTTTCTGGGTCGTAGGCTGAAGACAACGAGCGCTTTAAGACGATGGTTCAGTTTGAGTGTCGAGGTCTGGAACCCGTCGACTTCCAACCACAAGTGAGAGGCTTTGAACAGACACGAGAGCCTTTTTTTTTCATTTTGTTCGTTATTTTGACCTTTACTTTTCTTATGGTTGCATGTCAAAATGTCTTCCGTGCAAACAGCCCATTAAAAGTAGTTACACTGTGTATGTTCTTAATTTGACCTTTTTACTGGTGACGTTTGGCTGCCAAACCGAATTGTAAAACATAATGATTGTGCTCTGCGTAGGTGTGCCCTTTTCTGGGCACATTTCTTATAATTAAGCATGCTGACTCACTAGAGCACTTATTGGCACACCTAAAGTGGAGGAAATCAATTAATGTTTTCAGACAAACCTGCACTCCCTGCTGGGCCACTATACTTTCTGTCGGGAACAAAGGATTGTTGCTCCTGAGCCAGATAATTTACTTAAAGCAACTTCAGCTAAATCCCTCAGGTGGACAGTATTATAGTATAATATTTCCTTGTCTTGTCTAACCCACTCCAGGCGGGCTTCGCTGCACAAGGAGCAGAGTCTGGAACACCGTTTCTTGAGGTCAACCTACAAGAAAAAGTAAGAATAGTGGGAACAACTTATCTTATGAGAGAGTGTCTCAGTTTGTGCTCATGGTTTTTTACTTTTTACAGAATATTTGACTTAAAACTGGGTTTCAACTTTTGATGGCGCACTGTAGGTTAATCACTGTGTTGAGTGAGGGAATTCCAGTAGTTATGTTATTTATATATTCATACTTCTCCTTCTGTTTTTTGAAAGTGTCTTTCAAAGATCACAGCTGTGTCTACAGAATGTGATCACCTCTTTTCATCTGTGAAACCTCAGCCTCGCTTTTGTACCTTTCAGGACTGGACAGACTACGATGAGAAAGTCAGCGAGTCGGTGGGAATATATGAGGTCACACACCAGTTCATCAAGTGCTGATGTCATCGTGTGATGAGCCTCAGAGTCAGGCCAATGAACACTGCACCTAAACATCTGTACGCTTCATTTCTGATATCATGGAGGCTCCGGATGTTGAATTGATGAACATAAACAGACGTCTTGAAGGAGCCTTTTTTTCACAGCCCCAATAAAATTGAAAGATGAACTTTTTGGGTTGTGCTTTTTCCTTCCACAGTTCATTGGTCAGTAGGAATATGGTCGTTACTATTATTAAAGAACAGCCTCTAAGGCAGAAACTGCAAAAAAAAAAAAACCTCTTAACAGCCAATGAAGTGTGACCAAGCATCGATGTTCTATTTGGATAATTTAATGTGTCGCAACATTAAGCAGGGGAAATGCCAGAGATCTCACTCCGTCTAATAAATTGTCTACAAACTCCTATCACCACTGTATGACATCGTAGACCTCTCTCTGTTTCTTTTATGTCAAATGTGATGTGACAGAATAAAAATAACTGAATACAAAAAAAACCCCAGAACCCTCAAACATTAAGCAACCATATGATAAATGTCATTAACACAATAAGCAAATATCGCCTCATCAAAGCTGCGTGCACAAGCCAAACCTCACAATAGCACAACTTTAATGGAGCTATTTTAATGTGACTTTAATGCGATAAATGTTTGACTTATAGTTTGAGAGCCAAACAGGGGCAGCCGTCGTGGCGTCCTGCCATAAGAGAACATCAGACTATTTGAGCGTGTGCGCTGTGGAGCTGTGTGCACTATTAAACATTGCATCACCAAGGACTTGTGTACAAAATGCTCTAACGCTCAGGAATACCAGGAAATGAAAAAAAATTGGACAAATTAGCAAAAGAGGCTGTCGAGAGAAAATGTGGAAATCAATAGAGCTGTCAAAATGGGAGGGGGGAAACATAAGACAAAAGGAAGATACCTACATGAAGGACAAAGTAAAATAGCAGGTAGTAAAAAAAAGTGCATCCAACAGGAAAGAACAAGTAATGATGAGTATGTTATGTCCCAATGGGTGCCAGGGAGTAACAACTGATGTTAGGTGGGCTGAAGGAAGAGCGAGAGGTAATTATTGCAACAGTGATCCAAAAAGAGGGCAATGAACTGAAAACGAGCTTGCACCAAAAGGCAGAGGACGCACTATGAGGACAACAGAACTAAAGACAAACAAACCTAACATCAGCTGACTGAAACACCACTGTACAGATAAACTGAAGGGGGCTCTCAAACACCACCCTCCTTTTTAAGTCCCAATAGGAGAAATAAAGGGAGCAGGGGGCAACACACTGATCACAGTGACCTGAATGACACATCTAACACTTTTATCACAGGCAAACATCGACCATTATAATCACTATGGAGAACAAACACAGTGCTGGCTATATGCAGAAAGTCTGCAATGAAATTCTGCAAGCAACAGACTGTAGTATAATGAGACAACAGAGGGTATTTAAAACCAGTAGGGGGCAGTAGTGCAACTATAAGAATGTCAGCTCCAACTCTTGGTGTTGTTTTTTTCTCGCCGGGTGACACATCGTGTCAGCCTGAGGATCTGTGCTCCACAGTGAGTTAGCCTGTCAGTGCTGCTAGCTGCCCACATCTGTCCGCATCTGTCTGCGCTCAGGAGAGGAGACCATGGCACCGGCGAAGAAGAACAGGGTGTTTGTCATCGGTGTGGGCATGACCAAGGTAATATTATTCAACATTTGTGTCAGTCCGGAAGACGACAGGGGCGTCCTTATGTAAGAGTTGAAGCTAGCATAGTTGGCTAACTCCAGATTGCAAAGTGCATTAAACATGTTGCACCTTAAAAAAAACTCGAGTTTTTATTCTTTATTGTCTTTGTTTGCAAACTTTCCATGATGTTAGGGCCTGTCCTCATCCACCATGCTGTGTCACAGCGGACACAGTTCAGTGTAAACAGGAGCTAGCTGTGTTAGCAGACACAGGACAGCATGTTTGTTTATGCACATTAGTTTTAAAGTCGCTGGTTTAACTTTCGTCAGGTCTGAGCTGAATGCTCTCTGTGTCTGTTTTCACCCATGGCTTCATTTTGAGTCCATAGTTCAATGTTAACAGAGCTGCAATCTGTGTGTAAAGGTCACCTCCCCTCAGACTGCTGACATCATGAGCTGTGCATGTCAGGATATATTTATATGGAGCAGGTTCATTATGATATTAAAACAAAAATAAAACATTAAATTCATGTTTTTGATGAGCTGATCTCACGTCAGTTTATTTCTCCAGGCCTGTCACTGTTGATCAGTGACTGCTGTCAATCTGGATATTACACAGAATGATATAAAAAACATGTTTATCTCCTCTTTTTACTTGAATGAAGTTCATGGTGTAAAGTGCTGTCACATAGACACCAAAAACAACACTGAACGCCAGACTTACAATCAAAATCACGTATTGCAAAGTAGGTTTGCACATAAAAGGGATTTGACTTGATATATTGGTGCATATTATGTATAAATATTTAGTGGAAAAATTGAAAAAGTGACAATCAGTTGTCAGAAATATAGCTTAGATTTATAAATAGATAGAAAAATATATTTAAAAGTTATGAAACAAAGATATAGACCTATACAACATGACAATTCAAGAGTTCACAGTATTTTACGTCTGTAAAACTACATTCACAATGAATCAGGTGTTGCATTAATGTAACCTGTAACTGTTACTTCCTTCCAAGTCTTGTGCTTGACCTGATTTTTTAAATTTTCTTACAAATTTATTATTTGACTCTCAAATCTGCAAAACAGATGTTTAATGAGGAGGATGTTGCCAAAAATAATTTTCTCATTTCCCTAAAATAAATGTTAAATTACAGTCACAAATTTAAAATACATGTTTGCACAAAGGCATGCCTTCACTTTCCTGTACACTTTCACAAATCCCAGCACAGTTACAGTGTCAGTGCCAGTGTGTTGCCCCTTGCTCCCTTTGATGTACAGTTACAAAACTCTCCACTCACATTTGTAAATTGTTGTGCCACAAAAATGGCCCCATACAAACTTACAATATTCAGATTCCAAAATACTTTTTGCATATGGTGATTAGTATATTGATGGATATGTCTGCATTTTCCTTGGGGCTGCAACTGATGAATGATGAATTATTTTCATTGCTGGTATTAATCTGGTATTACTTTTTTATAGAGTCTGGAAGAAAAAAAAAACATTACAACTTCTTTCTGTCATTCCACTGATTGTTTTAGTTCTGTCTGCCTGTACTGTAATTTACGCTGATTGAGGTGACAGTAAAGTCTAATTCATGTATAAAAAAATCCTGAGGATGTTTCGTGTACTGGAAAATGGGGGGAAAACACATGTGAATATTCATGATGTAAAACCTTTCTGTGTTTTGCTGCAGTTTGACAAACCTGGAGCCCGAGACAACTATGACTACCCTGACATGGCCAAAGAAGCAGGTGCTTATCTTCAGAGAATCTGGACGTTGTTCAGTCACTCCACAGATATCATATCTGAATATCTGTGATCTTGTTGTTCATTACGTAACAAAGTGTTTTATTGCACATGTACATCTACAATCTGTTTTAGGTGAAAAGGCCTTAGCAGATGCAGGAATCCCATATTCTGCCATCCAACAAGCCTGTGTAGGATACGTTTATGGTAAGACTTTGTTGTTCAGTCGCTAAAAAATGGTTGAAGATGTGAGTTGTTCACAAATGAAAAACAGTGTCTCTTATGATCCTTTATTAATTTAAATTTACCATGAAATTGCCTGAATAAATAAGGAACAACGTTGCATCCTGTGCTGTATTTCCTCAGGGGACTCCACATGTGGGCAGAGGGCCATTTACCACAGCCTGGGCTTGACCGGGATCCCCATCATCAACGTCAACAACAACTGCTCCACCGGCTCCACCGCTCTCTTCATGGCGCGGCAGATGGTTCTGGGAGGTGAGTCAAGCTGGGTGCCCAAAACTTTACGGCTGTAAAAAAAAAACTGCTGTGTAGTTTGCTCTCAAATGGTCGTTTTGTCTGTGATCAGACTCTGAGCACCTCTCTTCTGCTGTTGCAGGTCTTGCTGACTGCGTGCTTGCCCTCGGGTTTGAGCGCATGGAGAAGGGCTCTTTGTCCGCAAAGGTATGAAAACTATATTGTCTGGATGTAGACGAGGTGGACAACATAACATAAATACGCTGCAGTGTCTTGCAGTCTCAGCATAATGCTGTTTTTGTTGTTGTCTCCTGTAGTATTCTGCTTGTTCGTACGGGAAAAAAAGAATATTAGCTGGTGTCTGCTCTCATTCTCTGCCCCTGTAAGAGAGAGGGACACACCTCATTGATAAGCATTTAAAAAATCCATCACAGCTAATCACAGCAGATTAGTGTGGCTGCACTCTAGAAATGAAGACGAAATGGACCTGTGCTCTGTTTAATTAGTTTTCACTAGCTGCTCATTGTACAGATTGGATTCTTGTTACAGTGGCATTAGCCTGAGTTAGTGGCCATAATACTTTAATTTCTTTCCCTAATGTTCACTTGTATGAAAACATAGCAAATACACAGATAGATCATCATTTGTTACCCACCAAACAGGTATTACTGTATGGTAGATATGGTAGAAATATGGTAGAAATCAGTTGTTAAAACGTTGGCAGGTGAAAAATCAACTGAGATCTTACTGGAAAAAAAAACTTGCTTTCTAGTTTATGGACAGGACCAATCCCATGGACAAGCACATGGAGGTGATGATCAACCGCTACGGGATGGTGGCAGCTCCAGCGGCTCCGCAGATGTTCGGCAACGCCGGCAGGGAACACATGGAGAAATATGGTACAAGCCGCGTGTGTGTTTGAATGCAGACACACTTCACGAGGTGCTGAACACGACAGTGATGGTTATATCTCACGTTAATCTCTCCAGGCACGAAACCGGAACACTTTGCCAAAATTGCCTGGAAAAACCACAAGCATTCCACCAACAACCCGTAAGACACAGCTGGTTAATGATGATAGAGATAATATAATCATAAAGATTATTGCCACCCTTAAATGAATTTTTAAAAATTTTAATTGAAGTGTCGGTGTGAACAATTGTGCCTACATCCATGCAGGTACTCCCAGTTCCAGGATGAGTACAGTTTGGAGCAGGTGATAAACTCCAGGAAGGTGTTTGACTTCCTCACGTTACTGCAGTGTTGGTAAGAGCCTCACTTTGTCTGCACTGAGCTTAGCAGATAGTAGGTCTTTCTATTTGATGTGTCAAAGTGCATGCTCAGAGTTTGTGATGATAATCGTGCGTGCGCGTCCTGCTCTTCTGCTCTCTTCCAGCCCTACGTCAGATGGAGCCGGAGCAGCGGTCCTGGCCAGCGAGGACTTTGTCAGGAAGCACCACCTGGAGAACCAGGCGGTGGAGATCGTGGCGCAAGAGATGGTGACCGACTTGGCCTCCACGTTTGAAGAAAACAGCTGCATTAAGATGGTGAGAAAGTGGTTTCACGACAACAGAGCCGGCACTTTACGAGACAGTATCAACAGTAGCTCTTAACCCTGCTGACAATGAACACTTTCATTGTCAGCAGGGTTGTGAATAACATTATTACAATATACCAGATGCCTTAATTGAGTTCATTAACATGTGTTTTTGTTTTCCCTCTGCTCAGGTGGGATATGATATGTCTCGGTTGGCTGCTAAAAAATGTTTTGAAGTGGCGGGTCTAAAGCCCAGTGACGTTGATGTGGTCGAGCTGCACGACTGCTTCTCAGCCAATGAGCTCATCACTTATGAGGCTCTGGGGCTGTGTCCAGAGGGTAAGACTGCCTCCTTTAAAACCCAAACTTATCCTCCAGCTATTTGATAACTTGGCAGTTGGTGGATTAGGTAGATTTCTGCAGCTTATCTTAGGAACGTCTTTGCTGTCCTTAAGTGAAGTGTGTTGTGCTCGCTTGTTATTTAATATTAAGAATGTGCTGCGGAGTGGATGCTGTGTGACAATATCGCGTCATGGTGCAAAGCAAGCTTGAAATCATCAAATAGACTGGAACTTGAAAATTATTTGTTCATTTACAGAAGCGTTGCCTGCAGATTCCTGGTTCTTTGTTATCAGGTTGTGAGCACATTTGACTGTGAGAAGGCAAAATGTGGAACGGATCGCTCCCTCAAGATCCATCCTTCTGGGAGATATAATAATAATAAGTGATGATAAGAGCAAGCTGAATTAAAGCTTTTGTCTGAGGGGCGTGATCTAGAAAGGGTACAGATCATATTGAACCATACTGGTGAGGACTATTGCACATAGAGGTGAACTAGGGGTGTCTCTCCCAAAAGGGACAAAAAAATGACCAGAAATGAATAGCAAAGTATCTGTTTAAAGTCTGGTATCCACAAAATCTTTCAGATTGTTTGATTGGCTGTGTGAACAAATCAAAAACACAGTTGCTCCGTCAGGCAAGAGGAAGTTGGTTAACATTTGTTCAGCTCAGCTGTAGTATGTTGATTGACCTTCAAAGGGGCCAGTGTTGTGTTTTACACAACAATATGCATCAGAACTCCTATATTATGTCATAAAAAAGAAGATAAAACTCTGTACTGTTTTGAGACCTTCTTGTGTGTTTCATATCCTCTGTAGGCAAAGCAGGAGAGCTGATTGACAGAGGGGACAACACGTATGGAGGCAAGTTTGTGGTCAACCCCAGTGGTGGTCTCATCTCTAAAGGACATCCTCTGGGCGCCACAGGTACGCCTATCCTCTGGATTATGATGTTTTGCTCCCAATGCTGTGGTGTTTCTATTGTGTGCACCCTAGTCTATATCCTGCAACCTTTGCCAAGCAGTTTCCACGGTGACCACCAGGTGGCATTAGTCTCATACTGATGGTCACCTGGGTCAGAGCTGGGTAACCGTGCTGCTAAGCTCCGCATGTGAGAGGGCAGCCGTCTGTGGCTTTGCCAAACCTGCCCTGTAATCTCTCCATGTATTAAACTGTTGAGGGACGAGACTGTGTTGCGGGCTCACCCGGCCCTCACCTTCCTGACAGATCCAAAGTGCTTCATGCTCAGACCATTTTTCTTGTTCACAGCTGGTTTGTGTACACTCACTCACACACACATACATTCAGTCACAGGGGTGAAACAGAGCACTTTCCTTCATCTGATACAAGCTGTTTGTCACTGTCTTATTTTCTTTTTCATTGATTTATTGATTTATTCTCATTTCATTTTTCTCCCTCCCTGCCTCCCTTTCTTCAAACCTCACAGTCTTAACCATCACTCCCTCCCTTAGTTTTCCAGTCACTTCACCCATCCATGTTACCGATATTTCCTCTGTCTCCTGGGAACTCTCCCAGTTAGCGAGTGCCCCAGTCAGCTAAGCTCCATCTGATCTATGGTTTTGCTCCTAATCTTGGTCGTAAAGCTCTGACCTTCCCTCTGGAAACTCGGATCAGATCAGAGCTGACCCATCCCACCCCTCCCTCACAGGAGTTGGTGTGAGCCACCTCTGGAGGTTATGATTAGTACATGTTGATGACATATGACTTTCAGGGACCCCAAAGCCTGAGTGGACATGAAGTCTGTGGTGAATTTCTACATACCTTTACCCATTTAAATATTCATCACACTGAACTTATCTCTTCATCATGTTAAAATTTTATATCCAAGGAGATATCTAGAGGCTCTTTTTATTGATGAGTAGCCTGATGGACACTACAATAAATCTTCCAATTGGCATTTAGGCAGAAATTGCACTCACACAAATAAGTCCTCATGGAGAAGATTGGGAGAGTGCTGCAGAATGTGAACAACGTGCCACAAAGAGGTATTTACCCATAAGTCCTTTGGCTTATTGGGATAATGGAGAAATGGAAAAGCTCATTAAGCAGATGGGATGAAATACTTAGCCATAACGCTAGCGCAGAAGCTGTCCCTGGTGAGATTAAGGAGTGAGTTGTCAGATTAGGAGGCAACTTGTCACCCCTCTTAGTAAGGAGGTTGTGTTTAACACTGGCTGAATGCTTTGGTGCCTTCACCGGGAGGCCTCCTCAAAAGATCAATTGATATTTTGTCAATAGATATTTTGCGGAGGGGTTGGAATAAAAAAATGATAAATTGAATCCATCCACAACAGGCAGCGAAAAGAAATGCTCCGATTTATGCTGCCCGTCAGGTATCGAGCAGCAGAGGTTAGCAGCTGATGGACCAAAAACGGAGCTAAAATGAGCGTGAAATTGAATAAGGTGACTAGTAACACAACCCAAATAAATGTGTCTGCTGGTTGTGTGAATAAGCAGCTGTTTGCTAAAAAGCTTGCCTTATCAACTTTCTAATCGCACTGTATGTGTTAGTGTTGTGTTTAGTTAGTTAGCGGCCAAACAATCAGCTTATTACATATAACCTCTAAAAAAACAGCCTCATAAAATGGGAAAATTGAGAGGATTTTTATTCTTTTCAACAAGTGTATGCTGAAACATTTTCTCCTCACAACCCCATTTCACTCTCTAAAGTCAAAAATATGTTAAGTGTAATAAACAAAGGCTCAAAAAGTAGTTGACGCCTGGACGTCACTTGTTTTTGTTGTTTCTCAAACTTTATTTTTTCTGCTTTCCGTTTCTCAGGCCGTATTACATTGCCAGCTCCTCACACCCCTCCTGTGGGTCACGGTGCCCCCGGCTCACCCTCTCTCGCTCCTTTTACTCTGGCAGGTCTGGCCCAGTGTGCCGAGCTGTGCTGGCAGCTCCGAGGACAGGCCGGCAGGAGGCAGGTCGCGGGCGCAAAGGTGGCCTTGCAGCACAACATCGGCTTGGGAGGGGCTGTGGTCGTCGCTCTCTACAGGATGGGATTCCCTCAGGAGGCCAGGTGAGGAAGAAAATATTAACAACTTGTCGCCAGTTCATTTAGACACTTTATGTAATGTAGAGGAACACTCACTTTCTGTATCCTGTAGCTAGTGTAGGTCTATTATTTAGTCTGTGTGTCTGTCTTAATGCCCCTGTGCTGAAACATTGTTTGCTATTTGTAACGAAGAAGCTTTTTATGTCCTTGTCTGCATTAAGACCTGTGCAGTTATTTTTTAACAATGTCTTTCCACAGTTATGCCCCAGAGTTATAATGTCTTCCACCATTGTAGTAAATGCAGTGTATTGTTCAATTAAGTCTTACTATTTTGCAACATAAGCTTCAGATTGAAGTATTTGAGTTTGAAAACCTCAACAACAACTGACTCTAGGTGAAGCTTCAGAAAGTTTAAACAAATCTTTTTTTTTTTTTTCACACAGCGGCATAATTTGTGTTGTTTCGGCTTCCTGCAGGTCCCATGTTGCTGCAGTTCCCACCAGCTCAGGCAGCGGGTTGGAAGGGTTTAAAGCTTACCCTGTCTTCAAAGAGATTGAAAATCATCTACATGAGGTATAATGCCACACCGTTAGTAACAAAAGTCCCCCCCCTTACACCTTAATCTTGATATTCTGCGTTTGACCATGTGGAAGCGGTATGTTGCATCCAATTAAATGCACGATGAACGATTTGTTGTTCCTTTCAGTCCACTGGTAGAACCAGAAAACCAGAGAAATATACACATATCCTCCACAATACCACAAGTATTTAACAGATGGACCCATCAAAGAAAAGTAAAAATGGTTGTGTGACCATCTTCTGCCCTTTTGAAGGCAGTGGATAATTGGTGGTGTATACATTCTTCAGTCTACTCACATACAGCGTTGTACATAATGCACAGCACACAAGTTTAAATGTGAATGCAGACTATTTCAACTCTGCAGTTTCAAGGCCATGAAGCTTTTTCATTGTATCTTATAAAAGGTATCGTGTTAGTTGGCCTACATAACTTCACAATAATGTAAACTTTATTTGTACAGGCCTATGTAAAAGAAATATTCCATACTATATGATTGTGTAAGAGATTTGTAGTTGTATGTAATTATGTGACATGACACTTTTCACAATGTTTCCAGAAAACATGGTCAACAGTTGTACCTTGTGCCTAAGGCTGATCTTAGTGCTGTGATACATCACACCAGGTGGATCAAACATTTATGTGCATTAGTGAAGGTGCTGCCTGGGGCCACCTTTTATAAATGTGCAAGTCAGTTCTTTAAAACTCGTTACATTTCATCACACCCAGGCACCAGCTGGGTTTGATTATGGTCGATTATGCCTGAAAACCATCCATGGGGCTGCGGTGAATAAAAGTAAAAGGGGGTTATAAAGGGTTAGAACCATAAGCTGCATTGCACAGAAGATCATTGTAATTACTGACTATCAATTAGTTGTTTTAACTTTTTTTAAAGTGTAGTTGACAGATTTTTACCATAATTACAGAGCTATATGACTTTCATTACAATAATTCGAGGCAGGCCGTTTGCATAACAATGAATGGCTTTAGCATTTAATTTGCAGTGTGTGGGCAGTTACTGTCTGTCAGAAACCATTATATGACACGTATTATTTCATGGACCTTAAAAGCCTTCTTGACTCCCTGCAGAATGGAGAACAGCTTGTAAAGAAGATTGGGGGAGTGTTTGCCTTTAAAGTGAAGGATGGACCAGGTGGGAAAGAGGCGACATGGGTCGTGGATGTGAAAAATGGCAAAGGATCAGTCAGCAATGACCCAGGTACTGTATCTTAAGAAACGTGTTAATCTGTGCTGTTGTGGCCAAATAATTATGTTAATTACATTGAGATATAGGTTTTGTAACGTAAACCACCAACAACAACGATCATACATTTTATTTATAGAGAGCTTTTCAATCAATGAAAGCATGACAATAATAAAACACTCGTCACAAACTGGCTTCCCCACCAGCTTCTTTGGCTTGTGACTTTCAAATTTTAACAACCACTAAATCATGTTTTATTTGATTTATTTGTCTATGCTGCCACCTTTTAAGGGGGGATGCTTTTTTTTGCATGTAAATCATTGCATGAGTTGACACTGAATCAATCAACACAACTCAGATGTCAAAAAGACACTTTAGTGATGACTCTGTGTGTGTGTGTGTGTGTGTGTGTGTG
>JAOXYL010000071.1:17238391-17248886 GCA_028564955.1 Terapon puta
CACACACACATGCATGCATACACACAAACATCCACAATCAAATATGGGTGATTATTTAGGTTATGTAGAAAAAGAAATTTGTCCTTTTTTTCCAGGGTCATCTGCATTTATCCACTCTGGGCCGCTCTCCTTCTTGGAGGGGAAAAGCATGTGAGGTTAATCACCTCAATCTTTAATTTGCCTTCCTCTCCTGCCGGCCCTGAAGCTGCGGACGTGCTAGTAGCTCTCGGCCGGGCGGCAGCCTTTATACGTTAGTCTCCAGCCCGTTCATGTCGACAGAGCAGTGGTCCTTGTCCCTGTGCTCTCTCTTGTGGTGAGACGAGTGAGCGTGCTTCTTCTTCTCTATCGGCCGGATCCCCTCCTCCAGCTGGATGAGGCGAGCCACGTCCGGGGAGAGGTGGTCCTGTTTGCTGCCCGGCGGAGGCGGCTGGTAGCAGCCGTTCTTCTGGTTCTGGTAGGTCATCATCTGCTGGATGCTTATCATGGGCTTAGTCTCACAGATGAGTGGGACCTGGCGGGTGCAATGATCATGGGAGAAAAGGAGAGGGATGACTCAGAATCACCTTATCAAGCACGTTATTCTCATGTGTGACTACAAAAGATGATATCTGAGGGTGGGTGATGATGCATTTTGGTTGTAATGATTGTACATGGGCTGTTGGATTCAGATAAACATGGACTTTTTCTGCTGAAGCCTCACCCATAGATCAAACACACTCTTAAGCTCACTACTAAACTAACTACTGAGGTAGACGGTTCGAAAAACTAATACATGTCGCACTGAAACTGTCACCAGATGATTACATACGTAAAAAAATTATTTGTCATACTTCATATTTCATAAAATTACCCCAAATTGTACCTTTTAATACACACATGATACTAAAAGTTTAAAGAAAAAATAAAACTTTTAACTAAATATTCAAGCATTTGCATCTTCAAGAACAAATATAGAAACACTAGATATGACATAGCAGAGTCACAGTTTTCTGCCAAGGGGTTCGATACTTCTTTTTATCACTCCATAAATCAGAAAAACGCTGTCCATGTTTTTAGGAATACTATGTTAAAGATAAATCAGGCTGTTGGTCGTATATGAACAATAAGGCTTTGTAAAAACCTTCAGAGTAAAGATTTGGTAAGTTGGAATGTTTAGTGTATTTAAGTGCTACTGAAGTGGAAGTGTGATAAAAATTCACTCTAGGAAAAAGTCGTATTTCCCAAAATGATCTTTAGATTTGTCATATAATCCATTTAAATCGCCCACAATACGAGAACTAAGAAGTTGTTGACTCGAACATGCGTGCTCTCACCTGCTCCCCCTCTTTGACAAAGTCTTTCCTGCAGATGTGAGCCATAATGCCAGTGGCCAAAGCATCACCCATCACATTGACCATGGTCCTGAATCGATCCCTAGATGATAAAATCAAAAATCGTTCACTGCGTTTGCAAAGCCTGGGAAAAGAAGATGTCACTCATGACCATAAACACATCAGTCCTCAGAGCTTATAGAGCAGAGGTCATTTGAGATATACAGGTTTATGCAACACAGAGGCTTACAGGCCTCCAAACACATCCAGTATGGTGTCTGGCTGAGGTATATTTTGGTGATTGCATCGCTATATAAATTCCACTCACAATGGAAAGATTAACCCGTACTTACAAAGCCCAATCAACAGCAATGATGAGAGTGATGTCATCGGTAGGCAGCCCCACAGAGGTCAACACGATCACCATGGTTACAAGTCCGGCCTGTGGGATTCCAGCGGCACCGATACTGGCTGCAGTGGCAGTGATGCTGGGAGAGCAGACAAAGGAGCATTTTTTTTTTTTACAGTGTCGCACAGGAAGTCTTTGCTTTTCTGTGAGATCTTTTTGAATGGAGGCAAAGAGAAGACTTTTAAGAGGCATCACTACAATAATGACAAAATAAAGTGGATCTAAGAACAGTGGTACTACATAGTCAAGTGCATAAGTATGATTTTGAAGCGCTCCCACTTCACTTAAGTGTGTTTATTTCACACTAGTTTATCCTTCTATTTCAAAGAATTATTACACATTTATCATACATCCCATTTTTACATTAACCATTTTGTAACCACTCACTTAGTGTCCTCACACAGATTTCACTGATTGCTGAATGCTGGAAAGTGGGGAAGAATACTGGTGACCATTTTTACAGACAATAAGTATATTTTTGTTGAGTACCGATCAGGAAAATTGCAGCTCTTGGCTAAAGATTTCTACCGAGCCCCAGTCTACTGTTAAATGCTGTTTATCAGCCCATCGAATTGTGAAAACTACTTCACTGCTACATGAAATTATTCATGAGGGCAAAGGGGTTATGGGTCAAAGGGTTAAAGATTTTAGGACCCCGTTTAATTCCCTCCTTCCAGTTTAGCTTCTGTATTTTTGGTGTCGCAAAGGCAAAAAATAGATTCTCCCAACATGCCCTTGGACACTGTTTCAGCTGGTGGTCACATCCGAAGGTTGACTGGCCAAAGGTGCCTAGTTACGGTTGCTCAGCGATGTTAGGACAATCGCTGTTCATGCAGATGGAGCAGCTCCATGGTCCGTAGCCAAACGGCATGGGAACAGGATGCAGAGAGAGGGGAAAATTATTATAATTCTGGCGTGACAAGGGAGATGAGTAATACAGGTCATATGGGTTTTACCGCCAAGGGATTATGAGGGAATGGGCACAGACTACAGCCATGAGGAGAGGTCTGCTTAATGTCATTACAAGGGGACATGTCATGAAATCAAAGGAGAGATGGGCCATTTTCCGAGACCTACTGGGCCTTGTTTACCTGTTGGTAAGAGTCATGACATGGCGGTGTTGGTGGAAAGGAGGCTGCTTGTGTTTTTGTTTGCATGTCTGTCTGACTGTCTGTCTGTCTGTGTCCCCAGAGGCTTCCAGACTGATTTAGCAGAAATCAGATCAGACTAAGAAGCTCATATGAGGCGTAATCTGTGTGACATTTACATATATGTGTATCTGGTAAATCCCATAATATTTTTTATTAATTCAGAATTAAACCAAATGTGTGACGTTAGATTAATTCACATGTCGCGCTTTTTTTGACCCAGATGAAATGTGCTTACATTGTCAGATGCTGGGAGGTTTTTCCTCATTTGAAAAAATTCTGTCCAATTCTGTCCGATGAGTTGCGGATGTTGATCATTTCCAAAGGAATTCTGAAGTCTACCTTTCTCATCATGCTATCCATTATTATAAGATCCTTTCTGCCTGGTCTTTCAGGCTATATGAAGCTCTACCACCCCACTGATGAGCATACCTCTGTGCTTTTATCATAAAATGTATCTGAAGTTACCAAACAAAATCTGAATGACAGAAACATCTGGTGAATTTTTCCCTTTTTATGAGCCACTTCCTGAAGTTCACTAGCCTTACCTGATCGTGATGATCTGCCCAAAGTCAAGCTCATAATTATTCACTTGGGCGATGAAGATGGCGGCCACGGCCTCGTAGAGGGCAGTGCCGTCCATATTGATGGTGGCCCCGACGGGCAGCACGAAGCGGATGATGCGTCTGTCGATGTGGTTGTTCTCCAGGAGGCACTTGAAGGTGATAGGCAGAGTGGCAGAGCTGCCGTGGAATAAGAGAAATAATTGCGGATAATAAGCCTCCTCCTGAATGTGTACAACTGTATGATATCACAAAATGTAAGTGAGAGGTATATTCATTTGTCAATGTATCCATTTACTGGATCGATCGAACACTATGAAGTGAACATATTTTACAAGTTTTGGGAAATATATATATATATGCTTGTTCTGGGGTTCAGTTACATACAAAATGACATATGTATACTAAACCTTTTGATTGATTTTTATAAAACTGTTGCACATCAATAGAAAATGAGCTTTGTTAATGTTCTTCAATATGTGTTCTTTTACTTCTATGTCTCAGTTTGTGATATTGGGCGATTAAAATAAAAATGGAAACCTCTTAATATATTAAACTGGAGTGCTTGAAGAGGGATGTGTCAATACGGTAACGACTCAACATAGTGAGTGTAGACAAGGGCTGAACACTCTAACCCTTACTTTTAATGCTGTTCACCTCTTTTAAAAGACACAGTGTGTAGGGCTCCAATATAATAAAAAACAGCCCTGAGTTGGAGTACGAGGTTAAAAGGTCACCCCACAAACGTCCACTTTGTTCAAGATGATTTCCATTATCCACTACCAACAGAGTGTATAAGCAGAACTGCTTGGACCACTTGGTTATTTTCACTGGTCCATAAAATGAGCCTATTTTTATGTTCTGGCAAACATCGTGATGAAAATGTTAAATACATACAATTATCTGCATTACCTGTTCCTTGAGGGATCGCATGAGAGCTTAAGCCGACCTCATGTAATTATTTTTCTTTAATACAAGGTGAAGACAAACAAAACATGCTTGGCCCCCACATTCATAAAGGAACATGAACTTAAACAAGTATAAATCCAGTACAATGTTGAGTGCTCCCCTCTTACCTGGATGAAGTGGCCAAGGAGATGAGCAGGGCCTGTAGAATTCCCCTGATGTAAACAATGGGGCTCTTCTTAGTGATAAAGAAGTACATGGCCGGGAGGATGAATAGGCCGTGCAGTACCAAGCCCATTACTACTGTAATGGCATAAAAACCCAGCTTCTTTCCCATGGCTGAAGGATCATCCATCTCCAAGATCTTACCAGCGACCAGAAACACAATCCCAAAGGGGAAATACCTGCGAAGGATGGCAGGGGGGTTAAATGCTTGATCATAAAATGACAGCTGAAAACCTCACTTCATCTTTAGATGGGAGTGTTTCTAAATGCTGTGGTCACATCAACAGTCATGGCTCATTTACGGGCCCACAGGACTTTTACTACAGTTGCAGCTGTGCTTTAGTAGAAGCTCATATTAACGGTACGAGCATGTTCCTGGCAGGTCCAATGTCTGTCATGTTCACCATGTTGGTTTAACATGCTAACATTTGATAATTAGCTTTTACACAATGTACTGATGAGGCCCATGGACATGCAGTTAGTTCTAAAGGTATTTGGTAAAATTTCATTCAGTTGAATTGCATTACAATCAAATGAAAATGTTAAGGGATCACCAAGGTCATTGCAATCACTGAACATCCCAAACTAAATTCAGAACAATCCTGTCAACATTTGTCAAATGTGTCCAATCCAAATAAAATGCCTAAAATCTATCCAATGGAGAGACATTTCACAAAACACGAAACATGTTAATCTCACAGTGGCACAGTACCAGTAGGATTCTACCTTGATCCTCCTATTATCTTTACTTCTATCTATCTTTAATTGTCATAACAATCCATCCAACAGTTATTGAGATATTTCAAAATTTTCATCATTACCAGTGTCAGCTTGACAGCTCATGAAGTTACTCTAACTTTTTACTCTAATTTTGCCACTTTATTCTGATGTCACTTTCAAGAAACAACTCTTACCAGATAACAATGGCAACAATCTTCAAAACTGCCTCATTCAAACTCTGGCAGAAGTTGACCAGCGCGCTTCCATTGGGTCCCATTCTGCCCAGCATTATTCCTGGAGTGAAGAAGCAAACATAAGTACATACTTTATTTGATAAATGCAATAAATCAAACACCCACGATGGTGCATTCCTCAGTACACGCTCCACAGATGATTGATTCATTTGTTCATTGTCATCCTCGTGAGAGAACAACACATTTCAAGCTAAATTATGCAAAGATGTGGATGTGCCAAGACTTCAATTATGTAATTACATATATTTATGTATCTGCAATTTGCATGTTCCTCTGTGAGGCATTCAGGATGTCGACCACGTACCCATGGTAGCGGAAAAAATAACAATCCCCAGCACGTTCATGCCTTCGCTTGTTCCAGGTGACGTTTTCATGATGACGTCAGGTGGCGGCGTGAGATCCAGGGAGAAGTTCTGGACGTCTGTGCCATTATCGTCCTGGATCCCGTAGATGTAGACCCTGCGCGTGGTGGTCTCATCCAGGAGCTGAGCCACCGTTGGTTTGGGGATGAGCTCGGGCACTCTCTGGGTTCGATACTTAAAAGAAGAAACAGAGCACAGACCCCAACATCAGCAGCAGTTCAAAGTTCAAAGCAGAAGACTGTTACATGATACTGACATTTATGTCAATATAGCAGATGGTGTCTGGCATTTTCTTATATGATGATATGACAGGCCACAGATTTACTTTCCGACATGCAACCATAGGACATAGGAAAAGAAAAGACTGAATAATTGATTATTTTAATAAATGTAAGCATTCAATTTCTTGTAAAAAAATTATATGAAATGATTTATACCACATCTATAGGCTAAATAGGAAGCTACAACCCCCTTAAGTAAAATAAATGAATGATCATGGTCATGTAATTTTTAACTTTTCTTATGAATCAGACAAATGAGATAGAGTAATTTGTTTATTTGAGGGATTTAGTGTCTTAGTGAGTCGTTGCCTTCATGCTTTTACATACCTGTTGAAAAGTAGCTTGAACCAAGTTGGCTGGAAACATGTTGCTGGGGAAGAGAATTTAGAGAAATGTTTAAGTCCTTCAGTGGAGGGCAGGTGGAAATATAATAATGCAAAAATAAAACATAAATAGAAAAACAGTGTTTTCATAGTCATAAAAAATCATACAAAGCAATGAATGAGAAAACAATTGACACACAGAGGACACTTTAAGACGTCATTCAGTGTAAGGAGATTTTTACCATATCCCTATTAAAACTGTCTCTGAACACAACTGTTCAGTTTCCCAATGAAATAATCAAAAGATGAAATATGGTGTCCTGCAAGACAATAGTGCATTTTTAAAATATTGGCAACATTGACATTTACAGGATCACATCTCATCTATCCTTAAAAATTAAAACCACAGTTCAGCAAGTCTTGATTCTCTCCATGCTCTCCCCCCTACTGGCAGCAGTACAATATCTGAAAATCAATTAGGAATGGAGGCTTTTATCTTGATACAGCTTGTTAGCGTTGCCAGTGAAAAGAAGAGGTGTCCCTAAAAGTGCCTACGATTACAGATGTGTTTCTCTGCATTGATCTTGGCTGATGAAAACACACACCTTTCCCTATTATTTCCACACTGAAAGCAGCTCGGAAGAGATACTGTTTTATTAAAAAAGCTCCCTATAAAACCTCATTCATATCTCAGCCGAGCAAAAGCATGGTGAGTGCTCTGCCAGCCCGGGGTAACTACAGCAGAGAGAACTCAGGTTCTCAATGAGAAAGGAGCAGGAAGTGCTGAAACCTGGGGATGGGGTGGGTTGGGAAACAAGAACAAAGCAAGTGAAAAAGGGGATCTTCTGTTTATCTGAAGTGGAAAATGGATGTTCAACAACTCTCTTAGACAAAACTGAGATGAGACAGATTTGTCTAATCAGATGGAACTAAGATAATAGGACCTTTGTTGTTTCTAAGAAAAAAAAACACACTACTTTTCCATGTTGAGTGTTCTCCATGGGCTTGTGCAGGTTTTTCTGCAGGTGCTGACTTTTCCCCCACAATCACACATGCAGGTCAGCCTAATTATAGACTCTTACGTCCTCGCAGGTGTAAGAATGAATGGTGGCGTGGCCACATGTGTGAGATGGTGAACCTGTCCTGGCTGATTACTACAATGGCTGAATGTATTCGGTTGGATGGGTGGAGATACATACTGTGATCACTGTCATTTAATCATTAATTTTCTAATGTCTTTTTTCATAGTTAATATGATCACGATGCACAGACACAAAGTCTGTACAGTCTCGTAGTTCTGTCAAAATGGCAGAGGGGAGGGCCAGCAATATGAAACACTGGAATATCTCTTATACTATTCTTACAGCTGGGAGGAAGCTCTGGCTTAATATGATGAACTCCACAGACATTGCTCAGGAACATTACAGTGTTACAGCATTTTACAATGCAAGACCAATATAATAATGCAGTAAAAAAAGCAGAATCAAGCATGAGATTTATAAAATCCTTAAGGTAATTCAAATAGTTTTCCACAAGGTTTTTGAAAGTGAATATTGGAAGTTTTAGAATAAGGATTCAACTGAAAAACCCTCTTTAAAAATGGAATATGTCACCCTAAATATTTTAAACGTTTTTCATACAACATAATTTCATTGAACAATCTGAAACAGTCCAAAACAAACCATCCTGTTGAGGAATCTACTTAAACTGTTACAAGTCATTTGAGGCAAGCCGAGGTTTAGTGTCCAGACGGGGACCATCAGGAAAAGTCAGGGATTTTATCACCAGCTTGTCCTGATGCTCTGATACCCTGATGTCCTATACTCTGTTGACCCTGGGCCACTCCACTGAACTCTGAATGCTGTAACACAACATGATATGCAATAACACTGGAAGCATTATAGAAGATGCCTAAAATGAGTCTAATTTTCATCTGTTGTTCCAGGAAGCTTCCCTCCATACCGACATCCAGGATGCTGCAACTCACAAACTATATAACTGACACCAGTGATTTTTTTGTCCTTCATCACCAATTTATTTTATTCCAAATAATAAATAGCACTTCCCTGTATATTTGACGACAAGAATAGATTAATTTTGGACCTTCTTTTAACAAAATATACATTCACATTGTTCTACAATCTGTATTGTTCTGCTCAAATGGAGCAATCAATTGGAGTGCTGCATGAAGCACCTTTTGCCTGAGGTGCAGCCTGTTGCCTTTAAATTGTGGGCTGTTGAAAAAGGTACATTGTGTTGCAGACTTTACGCAGTCTGTCAATCACAAAGGAATCAGCATTGCATTAACACCGGCTGTAAATCCCACATGAACGCAAAGCTCAAATCACAATCAAAATTCAAACAGCACATTTCAGATGCAGAGAGATTAAAAAAGCATACTGTATTTTACTTGTGCATTCGACATCGAGACTTAAAAGGCATATGGGAAAGATATATGAGCGCAATATGGTGTAACTCAGGGGACTATGGTGACTATCCTGCACGGATTTGACCACTGAGAGCCTATCTGGTATCTAAGACAGAGCAAAGCAGGCTAATGAACCACTCTGATCCCGGTGCCTCTAATAAATCCAAGAATATACATATTCATACATACTGTGCTCATTATACACACTTAGCGCACACGCAAACACACACATGGCTGCGGACAGTTGGGCCCATTTGCGAGTGTACTGATATAGTATGCCTGCATGATAGATGAAGGCTGTAAAGAAGCTTTGCGAGATAAATCCAAAGCACAGCTGTGCTCTGTAAAACACACACACACACACACACACGCACACACACACACACACACACACACACACACACACGCTGAGATCCCGTGAACAACAGAGCTTCACCTCTGCCACATGATCAGTACATAGTTGGATTTCAAGGGCTTGGCCAGTTTATTACTCCCTTTTTTTTTACATTCTGACTGGAAGTGACTCATTCAAATACAAAAGAATTTTTTTTTTATTTTGTTCATAGATTTCTCAAATATATTAAAAACAGTACCAAAATCAAAATAGAACAAAAACATAACCAACTTTTAAATTACTAAACACATTAATTTTTTACTGTACTGTACTTGTGCAATTGTTCCAAAATATAATCAGAAACTTAAATATCCTGTCGGTGGAGCAGCTCTCAGGGTTTAAGACCATTGACCATTTACCCCACTGACCGACTGTAATACTGACACAGTGGCTTTCAGGGCCTCACTGTCATGTTCCTTACTCAGGGGCTGACCTAGGATCACCTCAAACACTCCCACTCCATCCTTCAGCACCACTAATTAGCTTAGTGCAATAACCCACTGGCACATGAGGCTGCAGGCTTTACGCTCTGACCTCAAGCGTCTCAAAGACTTCGGTGCTCATCAAAGCGCACGCAGGGTGGGAAATTTGCATATCACAGGTAACGTAAAAACACTGTAAATGAGGGTGCCATGCGCGCAGCGTCGACACTATAAGTAACATGGTGACAGAAAGTCTGCACCTTGCTCTTTCTCACCTAGTTTAGAAAGAGAAAATTGTATTTGGTCTCAATGCTTATAATTCATTTATGCTTGCCTTCATTAGTGCTGCATATCTGATACCTGTTACCTTATTTATATCTTCACAGTATCTGCTATATGATTGAATTTAACCTGCTCTGAAATAAGCCATCTATAAAATATATATTATAGATTTGTTCTTGCTTTTTAAATTATTGTTGTTTATTCTATTTTTTTATCTAATTGGAATTTGATGCTCAAAGACCCATGAATGTCACTTTGTATTTGATAAAAAAAGTACATTATAAATACAATACAATAAGTACAGTATAAATATCACACAATGACGTCCAACCTTTCTTCTATTCACAGCAGAGGCTTTTTTACAGGACAGTGACCAGTGGCTCTCAATCTTGCAGGCTTGTGACCCCCTCAGAGTGTAGCAATGCATGCTTGTGTTGAGCAGAGCACCCAAAGAGTTCCCTTTTCAGT
>JAOXYL010000071.1:17275536-17290491 GCA_028564955.1 Terapon puta
CCGACCCTGCTTAGCTTCCGAGATCGGACGAGATCGGGCGTGTTCAGGGTGGTATGGCCGTAAGCGAGGAGACAGAGCGCAAACAGACCCTTTAAAGATGACTTACACGACACATTGACTTAATGAGCCTGTACAGGAAACTATTCAATAATACTCAGAAACAAAAGTTGCTCTTTAATCAGGAAATAAAGGATTAAAGCTCTCTGCTGTTTGTAGAGAGAAGTGAAAAAGCTTACAGCACCTGGTATTCTCAGGCGGTCTCCCATCCAAGTACTAACCAGGCCCGACCCTGCTGAGCTTCCGAGATCGGACGAGATCGGGCGTGTTCAGGGTGGTATGGCCGTAAGCAAGGAGACAGAGCGCAAACAGACCCTTTAAAGATGACTTACATGACACATTGACTTACTGAGCCTGTACAGCAGACCTGGGCAAACTGTTCCACAAAGGGCCGGTGTGGCTGCAGGTTTTCTTTCCAGCCAAGCAGCAGCACACCAGACTTGACTCATTTAATCAACTGATCTCAGTCTTCAGACAGCTGATTAGTCAAAGTGTGTGCTCTTGGTTGGTTGGAACAAAAACCTGCAGCCACACTGGCCCTTTGTGGAACAGTTTGCCCAGGTCTGGTGTAGAGTATATTTCTGGACTTAATCCTGACGTCACACTTCAGCGCACAATGAGCAATAATAAGATTTGATGTGGCCTTGCTGCTGTCACTGAGAACTAATGTGGAGGACTTGGACCAATAATCATGTGGAGGCAGTGCCTCTGCAGACCTTATTAAAGTACAATCAATAACAGACACTGAAGAAATACAAAATGCTTTCCAGCATCATTTCATGTCAATTCGATAGATAATTATAGTACATTTAAGTCTTAGAATACAACAGTATATAATTTATGTACCTGATATCATTTGAAAGATCTATTTTTTTACAGTGAAAATAATTTTACAAAGAATATCTTGTACCCGTGCCTCGGTGGATCAGCCTGTGTTGTGCTGAGGTCTGAATGTACTTCAAGCTAAAGAGCTTTTGTCATATAATTGTAAACTCTCCAAATCTCCCGATTTCTCTCCACTTTGGGTTCTCAAATGGAGGAAAAATAACCTTAAAGTATTCTTAGGATGTTCAATCAAACATAAAATCGAGTATCAATCTCTGAGGAAAATTTAGAGCAAGTGAATGAGTCATACTGATCCTGTGCGTCTGCCGAATGAGAGATAAACTATTTTTCAAACAAACAAGCTTTGCCATTTGTCCAAAGCCACAGGGCCATTGGACATTGTTCACCAAAATATAGCAGGCGTCAGTAAGAGTTCGCCTGTCTTATTTTGTGACATGGTCAAGGCTGTTTTTTTTTTTCAAGCCAAGCCAACTGTTACATTCACTGATGCAGGGTGGACCCAGATGCAGGACACAGAGGCATGCGGGATGGAGTCACAGGGTATTTATTGGCTTACTGGCAGGTGAAAACGGCCATGAAACGCAGGAACATAGACGCACGCAGAGGCATAGCAAAACAGATGATGTGGCCAAGAACAAAAGAAGGGGGCTGACAGGTGTGTTGGAGGAGATGAGTGGGAGCAAAGAACACTCACACACACCAGCAGAAACAGACAGAAGTGCAGTGAACACACAGGAAAGAGGAAGCACAGAAAGCACGAGAGGCACTGGCAGGGACATGACACAGACAGGTTACCATGGTGATAAGACTTCATCAATCTGCATATTTTAATGCTGGTGACATGAACACAGACACCTTGGCTCATGCAGAGTTTACAGTTGTCATTTACATTAAATGTGATGTGAAAAATAAACAGGTGCTATTTATCAAGCCAGGATTTATGGTTCTCTTTGCTAAATCCTGGAAGGGAAATGTGTTTTTTTGTTGCCAAAATCTTCACACCACCATTAGTCGCTGACTTCACTGTCTGTCATCAGTTTGGTGCACAGTGACAGGCCATGACAACACAATAATAAGCTGATATGTGCTAAAAGCCTCAATATAGCAGAGGTGAACATGAGAAATAATTCTCTGTGGGTTTATCATAGAAATGACATTTTATCTACAGTGGAAGTAAAAGTATTTATCAGTGCAGCTTTAATGTGTAGTTTCACTTATGCAGTTTTTTAATGACTCTCGCTGGTTGAGTTGAACCCTCCTATTATCTTTGGGGTCAATTAGACCTCATTCAGTGTTTAACATCTCAAAATAAATCATGGGCATTATTCTTTTTGCTTCATATTTAATGACCTCTCCTGATTTCATGGGGACAACTAGGTAAACATAAAATTAACATGATGATATGTTTGCAATGTCCTGTGCACATGTTGTACGCATCTGTGTTCTTTGAAATCTATTTGACCCTGGGCTGTTTTAGCTGTATAAAACACATAAGAACATTTTACACACGTGTGTTTTGGTTGTTTTGGGTGACTATAACATGCAATTTCATTATCAAAAAGGTGCTAACCTGGGGCAGGAGGCAGCGCCATTCTCATGCACAGTCCAGATATGCCTGCAATATGCAGGGTAAAACCCTTGGGGAAGCACCTGAAAAGAAAAATCAGGGCATGAAGGTGGTACTTGACATGGCTGAAAGACTGAATGGTTACATGACATATGATATTTATATTTGACATTAAATGCCCTGGGTGAAGAACTGCTGAAAAGGAAACTTACTATATTGAGGACAGTAAGATAAAGTAAGGCAACATCTTTAATGTTCCCTTCACTGACTTCACTATTGCCCCAAGAAAGGGAAAAATGTCGTGCTGATGTGCACTATGCACAAAGATGAAGTCCTGGGCACCAAAGAAGACAGAAAATCACAAATGGTGGTGAACAACAATATAACAAAGGGTTGATAACCTGGACATGGTCACAGCCACATACAGCTGCCAACGCGTGATCTGTTGGCTCCTTCTTATTTTCTTCAGTGTCATTAGCGTAAGCGTCTACAGTAGCCTTGTAATATGAAAATGAAATAAACAAGGATTGGAACAAAAGAAAACTGAGCTGAGGGAGGATTTCCCTGGAGAAGCTGCTGAAACCTCATATCGAGAGAAGACGGTGGCTTTCAAGTGACACACACCCAAACTCCTCCAATGGTGCAAACTGCAAGCAGGACACATGCAAGGTCTGTCCCAACAGAGATGACTCCAACAAATACGTCTGCATTGAACACGCATACAGTCTCTGCACATCGTGTTTATAGCAGTGCAGACAAAAGGCTGGAATGTACATTCTTAATAATAATTTTTCATTCCAAATGTTATAGATAACAATGAATGAAATAATATAAAGCCATTAAAACATAAAACAATATGTCTTTATGATTTTAACTCAATCTGTTATATTTTATGGTGATCTGCATATTTCTCCATAGTCGCGTAAATGATGAAAGGACGTCAGTAAATTTGAAGGTAACAGGAAGGTTAAGTTGACCCTAAGTCGCTGAGGGTCAACTTCAACTGAGTAATTGAAAATACCTCATCTTTAATCTTTAACAAAAGCATGTGCTGCAGAGCACACAGGCAGGTCTAATGCCATGATTATTTGTTACAAAGCTGCAGGATCTTTCATAGGAGCCAGCTTGGATCTGAGGTGATTCCATCAAGTAGCAAATTGACAAGAGTTAGTATTCAAGACTTTATTGCCATGTGCACAATTACATGTATTATTATTATTATTATTATTATTATTATTATTATTATTATTATTATTGTTGTTGTTGTTGTTGTTGTTCACAAGTAACCTTCAAGCCACTGAACTGTGAATGGACTGATATGAACCCTTCATAGACTTCAAATGAGTATCTCCACTTAACCTTTGTGATAAAGAGGGTTGTGCTCAAGTTACAGAGAGCTGCAACAGAAGTGTTTATGAGTGAGTGTGTAGGAAGAGGGCGAGATGCTGTGGAGTGCGAAGGTGTGCTACTGCATTACTCTTGGTTATATTATTCTTTTTTTAAACAGGGTTTGTATATTTCAGTGGGAAAACAACAAACAAACAAACAAAGAAAAGCAACACATTTCCATGATCACAAAATACACCTTGACTGAGCAAAAACTCAGATCAAGTAAACTGAGTCAAGCCCTCTGTGTGTGTGTGTGTGTGTGTGTGTGTGAAAGAGAGAGAGAGAGAGAGAGATAGAGAGAGAGAGAGAGAGAGAGAGCTCCAGTTTTTCCTCAGGCTCAGGATGGTGTCCACCTTTGTGTCTTGGCTTCATTCAGTGGGAAACACGCTGCTGGTGGAGACGCACTCTTCCCCTCACAGCGAGGATGCTGGGATCGTCTCCTTTTCCTCTCTCCTCTCTTTCTCCTCCTGTACTTGGGAGAGGGTAAGAACTAATTTCTCTTACCCCCTTCTTTCTTTCTGCCCGTGCACCCCCCCCCCCGGCTGCAGCAGCATGAGCGCGCACTGCAGCAGCTACCACAGCGCGGACGGTGTGTTCGTGGACGGCTTCTCCTGCCCCAGACCGGGAAACTCCCCCGCCGCCGTCTACTGCTGCGGATTTAACGATGTCAAATACTGCTGCGACGACCCCAACAGCTTCTTCCCCTACGAGTACGGATACATGTGGTGGCTGAGGTGAGGCAAAGAAGAAAAAAAAAAGTGCTGTTAATGCTGAGAGTCACTTTGTCACTTTGTAGTCCCTGAATGTTGCAGGGATGCTGAAGTCTGATCCGGATCAACAGGTGATGGGTTTGGGATCCTGCAGCTGTTTTGTTTGCCTCCTCAAACTATCCAGTCATTTACTCAGAGTCTGTTCAAAAGCTAATGATTTCATCTGAGTCTGTATGTGAGCACATCCTCCCACTGGCTCTGAGGTGGATCCTCACTTTCTGGTTACTCCACATTTTGATTGATTTCATTTGTGGATAAAAGGAGAGAGAGAAAAAGACATTTCTTTTTTTTTTCAGCTTGTATTTATTTTGTATTATTATTTTTATTAATACCTTGTTGTTGTCTTGTTATTTTTTCTTGTTTTTGTTGAATTCAATCTCTCACCTCATACCTTTTACTGCATTACTCTTATTATTATTATTATTATTATTATTCTAAACACCACCCTGCCTTTTCTTCTCTTCTCTTCTCTTCTCTTCTCTTCTCTTCTCTTCTCTTCAGTATCGGCGCTCTGGTCGGTCTGTCCATCGCAGCAGTGGTCCTCCTTGCCTTCCTCATCACTGTGTGTGTCCTCTGCTACCTCTTCATCGCGACCAAACCCAGTCGCCTTGACAACGGCCTGCCCCTCCGAGCGCCAGGTAAGTCTTTGAGGTGTCCGTGTAAAACGAGCGACGCCTTCAGGTTTTCTGTGACCCACTTTTGTGTGCAATTCTCCGGGTGCTTTCCAGCAGCAGATGCCACAGAGGGATCCAGTCAGGAGAGAAGGACGGCCCCCCCCGGTCCGCAGGGATTCAGGAAACACTTCATGAGCAGGAAGCTGGACTGTGATAACCAGCCGCCAGACCCCGAGCTCCTGTTCCAGAGGTGTTTCATGGCAAACGTCACGGGTGTGAAAGTGGAAAGTCCCCCGTAGGCCGCTTGAGGTCAGAGGTCAAGAGGAGTGAATCTGGAGGCCGACTGTGCTGCTCGGGGGGGTGGAAGATAAGGACCGCTCTGATTGCTCTAAACCACACTTAATGAGCGGACAAAGTGAAAGCTGTGGGAGCCTTGATGAATTTCTTCACACGCCCAATTTCTTCCCTTCTCCCGACTGCCTATGTATGTTTTAGCACTGTGCGGCAGTAATTGAGGGTACATGAATGGATGCTGATTATCCGCCATCTCCTCAGAAAAGAATGCTTTCGTATTGGCCCCGAGAATGAGACTGAGGCATTGTTTGAATAATTACGGGGATCGGGTGACAGCTTATATCCAGGATGTACAGTTTTCTGGCGTAAAGAGGGATGCTGAAGATGTGGCTCGCAGCAGGAAAAACAGCCAAGACAGCAGCCAAGTTGGGACAGCAAGGCCATAAAGTCAGAGTGCATCCTGGAGAAGTAGGGTGCTGTAGACATACCGCCTCGCTGTGGTCTGCTTCATTTTTCTCAGGGACTAAAGGATCCAGTGTTGATGAGACTGGTGGTTATTTGTTCAAATGCATAAAATGACAAATGTTTACATTTTCATGCCACTAGATCTCTTGTTATTGTGCAAGTATGCACTTGAAGTCAGGGTGGACGAAGGTTTTTTTTTTTTTTTTAACTATGTAAAATATTCCTAAGCTTAACCAATTTTAGCCGAAGGATGGAACTTCTTCATCTTTACCTGAAAACAAACAGTCAAGAAGACGAGCAGAGAGAGAGGGGTGTTAAAGGCCTGCAGAGGGAATCAGACCTGTGACATTGCTGTTACACGGTGTGCACATGGTCCGGACTATCAGGACATGATGGACTGGCTTGTTGGTAGCAAATGGTTATACACTTGTTCTCAAAGTATTTGAGCCACAACAAGAGCTCTGCTGAGAGATGATCACTTAATAAATATTTACATTGGCTATCTCACTTACATTGTGGTGGAAGGAAGTGCAGCAGAAAACGATGTAGGCAGGTCCGAGATCAGCAGAGTAACAGTGATCGATGGGGACTTACAATGTCCTGCATGAATATGACGACCTGCACGACTGGATGCTACTGGTCAGCTGATAGCCACGAGTATGTGAGAAAGCCAGTGACTGTGAAAGATGCAGCAGCGGATGCCAATCAGCTAACACAAGTACCACTTCACGCTATGCACCAACGGTTTAAGCTACCAGATCGAACCAAATCTAAGCGACTTAACATCTGCATTAAAACAAAAAAAAGAAAAACCTCAGCGCTCTTGTTCAGTCCAGTGATGCAGGGGGAGATCTGACGCAGGAGACTCTGGGAAAAAAAACTTTTTTTTTTGCCGGGGTTGTCAGACAAAAAAAAAAAAAACAAAGAAAAAACTGTTGAACATGCCTCAACTTCTGCACTGCAATGACTAATCAAACACATGCAAGCACACATGCTTGGTGGACAACTTTGCAATGAGCCTCATGTTTGTGGCGATGAAACGTATATAGATATAATTGCTGCTGATCAGTTGAAACACTGTTTCAGACTATTGTAAACCACTGCTGTGTTTCAGTGTCTGATGAGCACTGGCTTTGTAAACTGTGTTGTGTTTGATAGCTCTCCTTGAGAAAAAAGTCCCCCACCAACTCAGCCCATTGCGTTGTTTTAACCCCTGAGGTAACACGTTTCTGTAACAGTCACATGGGTCAACGGGTTTCTTTATTTAAGTGTGATGCATTGGTGATATACAGGCAGCTTCAACATGAAAGGTCAACGGCCTCAGTAGGCGTACGTGACAACAGGCTTTCTGAGTGCTGAAAAAACATCTCACAATTCATTTCCAGCAATTTTCTACACAGCCGCACAATGGATGTTATCAGGACACCAGTGTAGGCTGGTATGCTTTACGTGAAAGTGTAAAGATGGACATTTTTAATAACCAACACAAAGAGTTGTGACTTCTGTGTCTCTTTTGTCCAAACTAACCAGCTTAAACGATTGGTTCATATTTTTGTTTTTTTCAGTGCTAAAACACTACTCATATGTCCACATATGTGTCCATTTAATATGAGCCTTGAGAGTCAGAGAGATAAATAAGTCTCCTTTGAGTATAAATATTTTTTCTTTGGGTTTGTGTGAGCTCTGATTAGCTGTGGTGGAATTTAAAATACTCACTGGAGTTTTTTAAGTGGTCAAACCATTGCTAGACTGCTGTAAGTGATCAACACAAAGATAAAGACAAAAATGGGGATTACTAGTTCATATTAAGCGACACAGTAAAGGGCAGTTTGACATTGCATTTCTTGTTATTAAGTGTTACACCAGCCTTTAAGATTTTTTAACAGTGTGCTGACAAAAAAGCATTCATGAGAGATCACCAGGCTGCATTTCAGTGGACCCATGCACACTGTGCTAAGTGTTTGCTGCACAGTGATTACCTTCTCGAAACATTCAAGTGCACTTGTATTTCTAAATACATGCAAAATTTGTGCCATTGTATTTGTGACAACATTTCGCTTGTGTAGCTGTTATGGGGGAAAGTGTCCACAATGTTCAATGTCGACACTTGTGTTATGTGTTTTTCCAGCAGTCTTGTTATGTTCTGTTAAAGTGTTCTGCAAAAATGAAGACGAAGATGTAAAATAAGAAACGTGACAGCATGTTGCAAAATGTTACAAAGGATCAACTGCTGGCATGTTTACCGATGATGAGGAATGATGTTTTTGCTGTGCTCACATCATGTTGATTTATACAAGTTCTCATTTGTAAATGTCAGCACAAGGGTGTGCACAGTAATCTGCTGTAGCATACGTGTACCTTCTTTACAGTGAAAGAGGAAAAACAAGACTGTTACGTTTGTTTTCCCATAATGTCCCTAAGCTTGATGGCAGCATTTTTTTACATGTGCTACACGAATGTACATAGAGGTTCATTCACGCAGTTCTTGAAAGGGCATCAATAAAATCTGAATCCAATGACCTGATTGTTTTGCAGAGATGCTGGCATTTCACAGATAAACTGAACTGGACGGATTTCATGCAGCTTGTTGTGAAGTCTTGTGAAATTCTAACAGGAGTTTAAGATGTTATCTACAAATAAATGTCAACATGGAGACTTCCAGCCTAAAAATACGAGAATTATGACTTCAAAAGGGATATGCTACAAACGCCTTTCTGAAAAGACTTCATGTCCTTTTCTTGAAAATTCGGCTATTTCAGAGGAAGTGCCTGATGAGCAAGCTGATGTTTGCTGTGTTTGTATGAAACACATTCTGAGCTGAGAGTCTCCGATGATCAACGTGTTCTCCGTCTCTCTTACTTTAAAGCCACAATGTCAGCTGAAGAGTTTAGGAGAAAAAGATTGTTAGTTTTGCTCAGGCAGACGCAGGGCTGTGGGCAGCGAGCAACAACAGTGCTGAAGATTCATGCGGTGGGAAGACTCAGCGAAAGGGCTGACAGCGACAACCAAAGTGCTTTGAACGTTGTAGCGAGCATCAGACAAGCAATTTCATGGCCTTATTTTGCTTGGGGAAGATAAGGGATTGAATTTATCCAGAAGACGAATGGTTGAATCCCTCAGTGAGAAGCGATAGCACACTGCAGCTTTATGAGCACTAAAGATGTTTATTCTTAACTCCTCTGACAATGATTAACAATGAGAGGACAATTAAGAAAATCTCAGGAGGACTGTACAATAAAATATAGTAAGATCAAATTAATTTGGAACTTGTCACATTAATGTGTATTTTCTATAATGAGAACAAGTGGTGCTGGATGGTATGACTCGGCTGAAAAGTATATACTTGATGAAATTGAATGGACTGCAAAATGTGAAGTGGCCGACAAGGTCAAGCATGCAGCAACTTATGAAAGCGTATGCAAATACACAAAACACTGGCTAATCAATAAAACATCTTCATCTACTTTGTGGTGTTAAAAAAACACAAATACAGCATAGAAAACAGGAAACAACAAGGACATTAAAATGTGCCCAACAGGTTTTAATTATCGTTCATTTATGGACCTTTGCTGGCAGTCATCTTGAAGGTTGAAATCAGATGTGGTCTAAAGAGTCACCCACTCATTTTAGAGTTCTCTATATTATCTCGGCATCTCAAGAAAATGGGTTTTGTTATTTATAAAAGATAATGAGTTAATTATCAACGAATTAAGGGGAATAATTGCAAGCGCGGCTGTTCTCGGCCTCTGTATAAGCCATTAAAATGACCGTTTAAATGTTTTGATGATGCACTCAGAGTAGAGTGGTAGCAGAAGTCAGGCCATGAACAGGAAGAGATGACTCATGTGCAAGGATTCAGTAGCTTCATGCGTCCATGGCAACAAACATGTCCAAGCCATGTTGTACACTTTATTTCCTGGAAAGCCTTTTCTGTATTTTGCTAAGGTTGCAGCGTGTTTGCTCTTATTGGCCTCCGGAAAAACTGGGTATTAGCACCTGAACCGCAATTTAAAGTTGTTCTTATGGTTGGTGAAAGCAGCTCAATGGACCTTTTTTGTGTTGTGTTTAGTTAGGTGGTCCCTGTGGGCAGAGGCAGTTGTGTTTCAGCTAATGTTAGGTCACCAGTTCCCGCTGTTTCACTCCCTGCTGCATGGAGACCACGTCACACACAATCCTGGAGGAAACAATCCTGTCTTTGTTTGAAGGATTCATACTTCACATTGCACAAGTGACTCATCTATCTTTCATTTCATTTTATTTTCTGATGTTTAAAATCATTGTCATTGAAAGGAGTAGTTCATAATAATCATCATTTTAAAGGTAAAAAAACAAGAACAATAGTAGATATGTAGTCAATTCAGTTCAAGTCAGTGATATTTATATAAATACACAATATTCCAAACATGCCTCAGGGACATATATGTATGATATATTTAAACACAGTCTGAATAAGGAAAAACAGATTTTTGATTGAATGTAAAAGCTTCAACAGAGAGAGATCGTTATCAACATTTATAACACAGCATTTCTTACAAGGTCACAACGCGAAAAAAAACAACAAAGGAAAGCTAACATTGGTGTAACATAGTCAATTTTTAGTTAAAATTCTGCTTCAGCATTATGAACCATCTGAAGACTTTAAGTACGAGCACATGGAGGGTCTGACAGCAAAGCATTGATATAATCTGGATGAAAAAAAAAATCACATTTTTACAATGATGCATGGATGAAGAAAGATGAAATGAAAAGCTGATACATTCCCACATACATCCAGTTCCCTGTCTAAAGAGGATTCCTGATGACCTTTTGTGAAGCCGAGCTCTTCTCGATTCTATAATGAGGAGTCGTGAGATGACACTTCATCTGTTTTAGAATTTTAAGACACTTTAAGCTCTTACGCAGACGCATTATTTCCCCCCACGGGCAGAGAAATCACGGCTGGATGTGCATTAATAAAAAGGAGACCAACGCCACATGTAATCATGTCCCCGCTTTTCAGCTCGCCCTGCTCTCAGCACCACTGAGGAGACATGATGATTTAGCGAGAAATCATGTTAGAAAAAAAAAAGTCTTTTCATGAGAGGAAATCCACTGAAGCAATGTAAAGCCACAGTTTTTTACCCAACTGATCTTATGTAAACCTACTGAAAAAAACATTAATTGATGTGTAGGCTCTCCGTGCACGTTCAGCATGCGGACTGGGGTTTGTCTCACACACATCTCGTGTGATTACAGTGCCACTGTCTGGCCTCGGAGCACAAACGCGACGACTGTGAAAATGAATTCGAGGGCAAATTCTTTCTTTCCGTCACTGAATGTAAAAGTGCCTGACATAAATATGTAAAAACAAGCTCACGTTCGCTGCTGCTTCATTTGAAGTGGGGAATGAAAAAAGAAGAACAATTAGGAGAAGTGAGTGACTGACCTAATAAAGTTACTCATTAACATTTCTGTCTTGAGGGCATGGTGCAGGAAGGGTGACATTATAGCCTGCAACCTTTGCCCAGCAAGTCTCTTTATTTTTTTCAGAAGGAGCTGAAGAGGAAGACAAAAACAGTGGCTAAAAGTCAGGTCTCTGAGACAAACACCCGCTCTCTCAGTCATCCCATTTTGTGCAGGTAAGTAACCTCAGATTTCCTGTGTGTTGCTGTGTGTTAATCAGCAGCAGGGTTACTATATGTGGTGATGTAGGTCAGACAGTACTGGGTCTGTTGAGTTATGGTGGAGACACACACCAGATAAAAATGTACCCATATTTATTCTTAACTTAAACCAAAATATACAGTACATGTACACTGTGTATCTGCTCTCTGGATTAAGGATTATCATCTGTATAATGTATGTGTTTACTTTAAGGTTAAAGTTAATTAGTAAGCAGGTCGGGGCTATGATCATTAACGTTGCTCAGGACCTGGCAATCCAACTCCCATGTGACCACCATCATCATGCGAAAGCGTCTGTGTGAAAATGAAGAAAATGTTTTTTATATTGTGTGAAAGTAAAATTTCCAGTGTTATGAGAGAAGTGTGTATTGGGTGGTTCAAAGCACCTGATGGCTCTTCAACTACAGATATTTTCACTTTTAATCTGTCATATTATATCTGTAACATTTTGGAAAGAAATATATCATCAGCATGCAGTTCAGGAGGGTTGTTGATATTTCAGGGTCATGATTGCCCAAAACAAAGAGTTAGTATCATTGATGGTAATGATGACAACGGGGGCGATGATTATGTAAATCAGAGTATTGTTGATTCACATTACAGGGAAGAGGCAATCAAATAGGAAAACAAAATAGAGGGCACTAAATAAGAATTTGCATCCATATTCATTGAACATAATAGATCTCATATTTGTCCAGTTAAATAGAAAAAATTGTTAACCTTCAATGTTTGTTTTCTGGTTATAAATGGTCACAAGACACTGCCTAAAAGTTTATTGGCCATAAAATATGAAGTATGTCATCCTCACCGCAGATTTCAGGATGTATCTATGTAGTCATACATGAAAATATGGATTCTTATTTTTTGTCTTTAAACAATCCTGACAAAATATTTGGCCTTTTATATTTAAATTAAAGAAACAGTCCATTCTTAAGATCAGCTGAAGCATCGAGTTTGTCAAATAAAGTGGGTATTTTCCAAAGTTATAGTCTTAATAAGTGCACATTTCTCTTTTTGTCTTTCTCTGGATAGTATTTCTCACAGAGCTGAAATGTTGTAACACAAAACGGAAAAATCTTTGCACCTATTTTATGATCCTCAGGAGATGTATTCAGTTGACAATTTGATTTTTACTCCAGACTTTCCCTCTGGACACAGAGATGGGTCACCGGAGCTGCAGTCTCTCTGTGGTGTTTTTCGTTTGTGGCATTTTGATCCAAGATGCACATCTGGCAACTGTATCTGATGTCGGGGGACACAGACAGAGGCACCTGCTGATGGAGGATGAAGATCCCTCCAACAGCAACAGTACTGCACTTAACAACAGTGAGTAACAACGAGGCACGCGGTGTCGGCTGTTTTACCATCACCTAACTATTTACAACCAGGTGTGTTTGAGGAACTTTGAACTCTATCACTCCTCACTTACGGGAACAGTTTGAACGCCCTGGTGCTGACATCTGTATCTTTAAAGTTATGTGAAGGTTTAAATATTTTTTTTCCTGTTCCCTTCCAAGGGGCATCTGTTCCAGGAAGCAGCCCATCATCTCGGGAGTGGTCCATCCTGGTTGCAGGCCTGGGCACCGTCATCGGCATGTCCCTCCTCATCGTGATGGCCGTCAAGTTTCGCCTCTTCCACCGCTTCTTGGCCAGCTACAGACACTCCCTGCTCCAGGAGACCGACGGCGTCAGCCAGTACGGCCATGATGAGACGCCCTACCCGAGCAGCGTGGTGGGTGGAATGGGAGTGATGGGAAGGACTCACCAGGAAGAAGATGACGATGGCTTTATCGAGGATAACTATATCCAGACCAGTGAGAAAGACAGGGCAGAGAGGGAGGGGGCGGGGGATGAGGAGGGGACAGAGGATGACAGCGACGATGATCTTCAGTTCACTATAGGGTGATTAGATAAAAGAGCACAGACGGTTTAAGATTAAAATGAAATGACAAAATGGCTTTAGAGCAGATGATGAATTGATTCCCAACGTACAACCTTGAGACTTCTTAAAATTTATCATTGTCTGCTTTCAACTTCCTGTCACACCTCGCATGTGTCGATAAACTCTAAACTAAGAGTCTCATATTATTCAATTTAAATAACTGTCACAGGCCAGATCAAACTATCTATATATATGTACATAAATATACCTTTACATCAAAAGTAAGACGAATATTTTTTTCTGCCTTGTTTTTTTTAACCTCAGAGATGAAAGATATTGGGAACAGCAAAAAGTGCTCAGTAGGTGTATAATAAATGTGAAAACTGAATGACAATCATAAGACTTGTGTCTAAAATGTGAAAATTAAGCATGGTATCATGAAAGTAATAATGAAAATGTATAAATAGAAGTAAATTGCTTTTTTGAAAAATGTTACTGCTCGCCATTGAGTTCAGTTCAGCAAAACAGTAGAGCACATCCCATCATATAAGACAAAGATGACCTTGTTAATTCCACATTTGCCTATATAGTGTTTTTGTTTTTAATGTGTGTGTGTGTGTGTGTGTGTGTGTGTGTTGTTCCAAAGAAGACTCAAAAAGTGGAAATGTAGCCTGTCTGCTAATCCTGCTTTTATCTATGATATAAATTGTTTCCATTAAAGCTGAAATCTGTAATATTTGATTTTGTGAAAAGATTTACAGATGGATGTGCACATAATATGTGTACATCTATCCATCCATACACATAATATATGTATATCCATCTCTACATTTTTGGAAGTTACTGTTCATATCATGTTGAAAAGAGAGAGAGCAGCTGTCAATCCCTCCAGAATTGATTATACTTTTGCTGTGAATCAGCAGCAAAGCGGTGGAAAAAGCTGTTGTTGTTGTCTGAACACGCAGAGAGTTGCAACTTTCAGCTTCACAGAGTCTGATGTGAGCGAGAGGCAGGAACTCAATTATATATGTAAGAGAGCAAAAAGTATTTCATGGCTGTATTGTCTGAAATCGTTTTATTGGATATGTACATCATGAATAAATTCACACTCATGTTCATTGACTTTGACAGCATCAGTCTGAGTGGGTGGGAAAGTACAGAAATATCACGAACAAGGAGAATCTACCCAACACAATCACGTTTTGATTTGATGTGAACACTTAACTGTAGCTACTCAGATGTATCAAAACTGATGCAATTAGACAGTAAAAAAAGGGCTATTGAACTCCTGAATTCACATCTTTGTCTCTTAAAATCTTTCCTTTCACAGACTTTTTTCTTTGAGTGAATTTTTCCCATTAAGTACCTTCAGATCAGGCTGGTTCTGCTGGAGGAGGTCTCTCTCCTG
>JAOXYL010000071.1:17310186-17324111 GCA_028564955.1 Terapon puta
AGAGAGAGAGAGAGAGACAGACAGAGAGGGATTAATGTGGGGGCATAAAACATCACTCAGCCTCAACCTCTTGCCTTCATCCGCCATGTATTTATTCTCCATTGCACTTAACTTAAGTGTTCAACACCTAGAAGAACGCATTTATTTGCATTTCAAACATCACACCTCCCAGAAATTTCGCCTCATTTCGAAGGATAAAAAGTGCTTATTTCTCCGGGGACGCTCTTAGCAGCGTGTCTTGTCTCGTGAAAATGATGATGCCGTTTCACTTTGGTTGAACCACCCAAATGCTGCCACGGTGTTTAAACAACAGCATGGACCGTGTTGGCTGTATTACACTGGTTTTTAAACAGGATAATCTTCTGTGTGCCTTCAACAACGGATTCAGGCCTTACACGTGTTTTTAAGGCGGCTGCGACTTCACTTTTGTTTGAATCAAGTTGTTTAAAAGCTGTCGTGAACACAAGAGGTGTCACATGCGGGAGGTCTTGCATCACATGCCTCGAGTGGATCACTTTTATGTTCCTCTCTCGCTACTTTGGAGCTTTCTTGATTGCCAAGGGATTCTGCAAAATGCGTTCCAGCGGTACAACAGAGTGCTCAAAGCGCGATAGTAAATAGAAACTTATAAATGGAGGTTGCAGAATTCAAGCGCTGAACTCTTAAATGAACATGAATTAAAAATATTCACAACGACTGACGAATTGTGTAAAACTGTAAAAACCAGGGCAGTCTGCGAACGCATGTGGTGAGCCATCGTTGTTTTTTTAATGAGCCGAGGGGCTGAGCTTGTTCTGAACTCCCACCGTTCACTTTACATGAAGGTGCGACAGTTGTTCCACGTGGCTGTAGTTTTCGTGGCAGTTGCTCAGTAGTGGCAGTGAAATGAACCCAGGTTGGCTTGAAAATCGATGAGACACACGCTGGATGTTCGAGGGAGGCCGCCTGCTCTGTGAACCCAAACCTTGGGGCTACAGGCACCCAGGCAGACAGTGCCTTTCATCCAGAATCACTGTCAGGAAAAAAAAGGGAGGATGCTGGCACACATTGTAAAGAAAATACCATGGGGCCGTGCAACTTGTGACTCATTTTTTGTGAAAAATGCCACTTCACGTGACTCAGGCACGCTCGTGAGTCTTTGCTCCGAGGACTGGCCGAGCGTGGCTGTGACTCTTGCTTTATTTTGATTTATCTGTTTGTGGATGAGTATGCGCACTCATCACAAACCTACACGGCACATTATGCCACTCTGAAGTCAGGCCAGGGTAACAGGAGAGCGTCGGTAGTGAATTGGAATGACGAGCAAATGGCTGTGACACAGCAACCAAAGCCCTCAGTCTCTTTCTTTTTATTGATGATTCAGTGCAGCCGGATGAATTATGAGCATCACCTCCGCTCACTGAAGTAGCAGCTCTAGCCCGGCTACGCGGTGACTCATTACATCGCCACCATCACAATGTCGAAGCGTCCGCATGCAGAAATTGTTCCACCTGCCTGCATGTCTCCACCATCAACACACGCATCACACTCACTGTGCCTGCAAAGGTAACTGTGGCCATCGTATTCCTCCTCATGGCCTACAGAAATGTTAAGATAAATGCACTAGTCATTGGTCAACTCTAAGCAGGTACAGTTAGGGCTGGGAGATAAATAAACTTATTCTTTTGTGCTGACATTGTTAGTTATTTTCATCATCAATTCATCTGGAGATTATTTTCTTCTTATTTTTTCCTTCTTCTATGTAACTGATTCATCACAGCAGTTATATATTTTGTGCAATTCATTATTATGTACTATTTCTTTAGCTATTTTTTCAGTTTCTACTCTCTTCTCAAGTGGACCATATGCATAACAATGGGGGGATGCATATGCATTTAATGATATAAAAGGAGCAAACTATCACATTTTAGAGGCAGGAAATATGAAATATTTTGTGTATTGATTTGGCAATGGTTATCAATGATGCTAGGTGAGTTGTGGAGGTCATTGTTGACCTTGTTACCAAGGCCAATGATGCTTGTTGACCTTGGTGACCAAAACCTGTGGTGGTGTGTAAAATCTAAAAACATGTTTTTTATGAACAGTTTATTTTCAACCTGTTATTTTTAATAGTAAATGTAATTAATATTCTGTATCAATAAGAGGTGTGAGTTATCATTGTAGTAATATTATTCACAGCAGAATTAATTTCGACCACATCACCCATAGTTCGGGTCCATTCAAGCAGGACAGAATAGCTCTTTGTTTGACGTGACCTCTGTGTAATTTCATGGAAACCCCAATTAAATCACATTTTCATAACAATGTGTTCTAACTGGAGTGAACACCCTGGGCCTCCCTGATGATGCCAATTCTATCGAGATTGTGAGGTAATATTGGAAATGTAGATGTATTTGCTCATTATGCCCACAGCCACTCTGGGTTATCTTTTTATTGGCACAGCTGGTTATTATGAAGCATCAGCTGAATCAAATATGTTGGGGCAAAAAATGTTCTGATGGTTTTTAGTCATTGTGGGAGTAAAGCCGAATTAGCTTCCCTTCCCTGTCAGGGAATGATTTGTGATTCATTTTCTGCATAAATGCAGAATTTAGGTTATTAAGTTAAATAAGGATTTGATAATGTCATTGCATTACCTGAACAATGATAGCATATAAGAACCAGCCTCAGAATAATTTACTCAGAAGTAGATTGTGAAGTGTGAGAATGCTTGACAGGGACAATCAAATAATGTCCAGACCAAAGCAGCCTTTCAATTAGAGGAAGCACGCACTTACACGATCAAATGTGTCAAACGTCTAGACTCATGATGCCTCACGGTATGTTCGGTGTAGATCTATCCAAAGAAAATTGTGACACTTTGTGATGATTGGAACATAACATAACAGACTCTGACACAATTTAATGGTTCTGTGCAGAGCACAGAGCTTTTCTGCAGAGCAGCTTTTTCACTGTCCTCTGCAGGTCTGTTTTATATCACAGTGTTTTTTTTTTGTTTTACAGCATGCCACTGCCACCATGTTTTCCTTTTTTTTTGAAAGGTCACACATGTACTGTGTATTAACTAACATATGAAATGAGTTGTGTATGATCCATGGGAAATTAATGCTAAATTATGCATAGTTGTGCTATGATGCACATACATATGTACGTGCAAACATCTAATTGGCAAAGTCTTCCCAAATTCTGCAACTGGTATTAAATTCTGAATCTGAAATAAAATGACTGTTCCCATGATTTCTAACTTTAATCACAGTGAAATATGGAGCTTTTAATAGATGCCTGCAGTCCCTTCAAGGAAAACCCAGATCTCATATCAGGGAAGGTCAGTCACTACTGTTTTAATTTAGAAAGCCTATATTTAAATTATAGGCTGTATAAGATTTTAATGCCTTTTCAAGATTCATCCTGACTGTGCGTGTTAACACTAAAGTTTTCTTGAATGTGTTGAAACGCTGATACAGAGCAGAGGAGTAGGAAATGTTAGCTGGCAGAAGGTCTCCCTGTGTTTTGCCTGACCTCATGTGCTGTGGGGAGGCATATTGTGATCAAAGCTCAGCAGCTAAGCTCTGCCTAGAGATAGATATGTTTTAAATGCATAGCCATTGGCCACTCACATGCACACGCACAAATATGTATGCACGCAGCCGCGCACAGTCAGAGCACTGGAAGATACTCTTGGAACAGCTTGATGCGCACAGACACTGGCACAACAACAACTGTGGGATGTGTTATTGGTTTGTGCACACCTATCGTGCACGGAAAATGATGTAATCTCTTGTGACATGGATCACCGGAGAAAGAAGAACAAGAGCGGTGGAGAGTGGAGAGGAAAATAAAAAGGAGAGAGGGAGGAGAGGGAGGAGAGGGAGGAGAGGCGAGCGGAGGACGGTGTTGTTGTGGAGCCGGTGTGGGGGGTGGGAGCAGGGATGAGGAGTGCTGCAGTGTCATTGATTTCAGAATGGTTCTTTTGCTGCGTTATTGTTGTGATGCAGATTCGATACAAAGTGGCCGACAAGACGGCCCATTTAAAAATCACCTGTAGTCTCTCCCTCCATCAGATAGGTCAGAGTTGAAGATGTGCTTTCTACCCCACGCTAATGTTATCACACAACTACCGAACAGGACGGAGAAGAACCACAGAGATACTCGGGGAACAGATACAAGGCCACAAAGTAAACAAGGGAGCAAGACGGATGAAACCCAAGACAGGATACAAAATTGAAACCAGTGGCACCCATTTGGTTTGAATGAAGACAAGCAGAGCATCTTTACGAGGGACTCCAACTCGCTGCAGAACATCTGCTCGTCCTATCAGACAGCCCGACTGCTGGGACACCTGGCATACGTGCTCTACTTACCATGCTGTTTGAAGTACATTTTCTGTATTTAACAGTCATATTTTAACTCAGTCAAAATGCTGGCATGTAAGGTTTCCTTTACTGTCATTTAAAACAACATCGTTGACACATTTGAAATTGAGCCAAAAAACACAGCAGCAGACTTCAGTAGATGAGCAAAACAGACTATTATACAACTTAACAGCATAGCCCTGTAAACTGCATACATACGTGTGTAATACAGAGTGACAGCCGTGCAGTAATTACTACCTTTGTGAGCTCAGTCTTAAGCAAAATAAAGTATTTGCACTAGGTTGCCTTATATGAAGCTGTTGCCTTTGTTGTATGAACCTGTTCCACATCCATCAACACCTTCTGAACCTATTCTTAAATTACTCATTTAGTTATTTATTTATTTATTCCAAGCCTGACACTTTTACTACCCTTACTACTGTTTGTATCCACACAGCGGAAACCTAATTTACAGTACAGCTCCTCGGCCTACTTTGAATGTCGACACTATATATGTTATTACAGGGTAGAAATAGCAGCGAAGATGTCCCAGAAAACTCTTCATTAAATTGCCTCATGCAATTGGGCGCTGCTATTGCAAGTGAAAGCAGCAACTTATTTTACATTGTAAAAAAAAAAAAAGTCACAATCTTGACATTAATGTGCAAGCGTGTGTTCCTTTTTTGTGCCAGGGGCTTATAAAAACGGCTCTGTAAATGCAGAATCTGAAACTGTGCTTACAAATTCAAATGTCTCAAATGACTTACACGCGCTTCTAAATGCATCTCAATTCACTCGTAATGGCCAAAGCCATCTCGCTTTCTTTTAGAGTTGTTTTCTATGAGGAGGCTTGCTCGATCAAACTGCGTTAAATCAGGTTTGTGTAATGCAGACCGATGCAGCTCCGATATTCTTCAGCCTCTTATGGCTTAATCAAGACTTTATAAAAACAGCTAATGAATCACTACACTTCGCTCCTATTAGTTTAGTTGAGACCAAGCAAAACGCTACATCACCGATGCGTAACAAATGCACCTAATGGAGGCATCAGAGCTTTACATGCATGAGAGAAATGTTGGTAAAGTGCGTTGCTGCCGTGTTACCTTCAGCATTTTGTCAAAGACCCTCACTCGGAGATGCAGTGTATTTTTTCATGCTGATACTGTATGCTGCAGGTGGAGATGTATAGCCCTGTGCTGCAAAAAGGAGGAGGCAGCGATGTGTGTGTTTTGACGGGAATGTGTGGGGGCTGGATGTGGCCATAAATAATTTACACTGAGAAGTTTACAAGTCGCTTTCTGTGCTTGGTTGCAAACATCCCTACCTCACGTGACCTCCTGACCCCCAGGGCTACGAGGTGTGTTCACTATCCATTGATAAAGTATTAATTTAAAGCATCACCAGAGGCAGCTTTGTGTGTTGTGCCCGCCCTGCACGGGAGCTGCATTGTGCCACTTTGCTAACATTCAGCAGCTTTGGTGGCGAGAGGGAAGGCTTTAGTCACAGTCTGAGTAATCTGCTTCTATGGTGGGTGGCTGCCGGACTCTTTGATTGGACGGCGGGCATTTAGTGGGTCCACATGAAAGGATATTGTGCCTCGGCAGCAGTCTGTGACTTTGTTCCTCCTGTCGGCTTCTGTGTGCGCTGCTTGTGTATGTGGGATAGAAGAAGAACAACCCCGCTCAAAAACAATAGAATAAGTATAATAAGCATGGAGAAACAGAAGGTCTGCTCGCACACGTGCAAAAGTGGGTGAACATGCGCGCGGCTGTGTGTTGTGTTTGCATGTAACTGTTGGGCTGTCTTCAAACGCAAACAGCAGCTGGGACCAGATCCTCACTGTGTCTTAATTACGCTCCTTTGTTGCTAGGGGCAGATTTTCTAGAACAAGAAATTTGACCTCGGGCAGTATAACAGTTATGCTAATTTTCATCTGTGGTGGGAAATGTAAAATCTTGCTCTCGGTGCCTTGTCACAGCAATTTGAATGCCTCAGTCTTCAGGCCGGCGAAGGTCTTTTCCGAAAATTAGGTCCACAGTCGGCATTGTGTTTCATGGCACTGGAGTCAGGTCGTTGCGAGAAAAAGAAAGGGAGAGGGAAGGAGACATGGGGAGGAGAGGAAGATGTGGTTCATTCTCTTTGCAGGGTAAAAGGCTAATCTTCCAATTCCCATTACAGTCCCTCAGTTAGCAGACACTGTAATCCACTGTGGCACGCATTTCCATATACAGGAGTGACTGTGCTGTAGGCTCTACCTAATGCATCTGGCTGTCTTACAGTGGCACTTTTTAGTATTTATTCTGAAATTCAGACCTATTGTTAGCTCAAGATACATAATGGAGGATGACTTGAAAGTAATGAGAACAGATATCAGTGTTGCTGTAAACTTTTAAAGCCTCTTTGTTTTCCATGTTATGTTTGGAATGTAAAGACATGCTTTGGCTCACCCATGAGCACTTTTATAGATTCATTTAAGTCGTCTAATATCACAGGTCGGAATACAGAGGAATTTCAGCGACCCAAATACTTCTGACAGTTAGTTCTTGTTATGGATCATGGTGTGAAGTGAGGGTAATGCAACAGAAGGTGTTTGGTAATGGATAAATAGCACCAAAAGACATTGAGTTAAACAATTTAGTTTCGACAAAAGCAGTGTATCCAGAAATTAAGACATTTAGTACTGAGAGACTGCCAGTGAGACTGAAGTTTTTCTGATCCTCACTCCCACACGCATACAGATGTTCCAGTGGCTGCATTGATCAGGACTCTGATATCCTCAACGACAGCGTGGTGCACCTGCTGCGTGGTTGTATGTGTGAAATTGCTCGATTTGTGTCACTCTCGCTGTTCAGAATTATCACTGGGGACAAGTTCAGTGGCTATTTCCGCAGATTGCTGGCTGACCTAGTATCACTTTGGAGGAGCAGGGTTGGCGGAGGGTTGGATGCATTTACGCCCTTTCAACATCTGGCGGGAGTGTGTCTCATTTGCACCTTGGCCTTTAGCCATGCTAGTGCTGTGTCTCTAGAGGTGGCCGGGGATTGGTCCATTATTTTGGTTGGATGGATTGCCATGCCATTTTGTACACACATCTGTGAATCCTGGTGACTGACAAACACCCCTTTTTCTTTTCCTCCTGTGCCACCACGGGTAAACAGTTTTTGTTTTAAGCGATATAGTTTGACAACTGATGAATGGATTGCCATGGCAACCAGAAACATGACACGTCCGTGCTAACATAAGCATGAAAGCATTGTGAACGTGAGCATGTGAAGTTGGTTGTTTTGCCTCACAGAGCAGCTAGCGAGGCTGTAGAGTCTTGGTCCCTTGGCTTTATATTTGCCAGCGATTCACTTTGAACAATCTGCATGAAGTGATTACGTTTAAATGAGGTAAAATGTTCCCATCAAAAACTCATCTTAAAATGACGACCCACCAGCCCTGTCGCGGTTGCTGACTTCAGGGATTGTAGCAGCGAGGTCTGAGTGAGTGATAGGCATTTGGTCCTGGAATCATAATTACTTCTGACAGATGGATAATGATTGTTAAGAAGAGTGTCTCCTGTGTGCAGCTACATTGAAACTGAGTGGAGATAGTCCAAGTGAATGGGGGGAATCGCTTTGGGATTCTCCTCATTAATTTCCATTCATCTGATCGCTGAGCAGCGCAGGCTTTCATTTCTGAGTCATGCTTGTTCTCAAATTGCTGTAAAAGAGGGGTAAAGGCCGTTTTGTGCTTTTATCCCAAGAGTTTGAGTAATGGGTGAAAAGAAAGATGAATGTATGCGCACATTAAAGGTGTGCACTGGGGTGTAGGCGTACGGTAAGATGCACCAAGATGTCGTGAAATCAAGATGTTTTGTTGTCTGTATTTTAAACAATATGTTCATATTAATCATTTTGATAATTAATCAGAAAACGTGCACTGTGTTTCTACTGTAATCTCACAGCGTTGACATTGTCCCCTGAGATCCTCTATTAGGCTTTGAAAGTTCTCTGCTTCTGATCTCTGAACTTCAGTGTCAGGTTTTGAAGTCAGCTGTGTCTTTGTAGTGAAAGCTTTTGTCCCAGAAATGTTCTCTAACTTTAAAACTAATACTGAAATGCATGGCCAGTGATAGCCTTGATGTTAAAGATAGGGCCCTTAGAGATTTGAGCTCCACATTGGGAGAAGTTAAACATCCAGTATTTCTCTTTGTCTCGCTGTCTTTGAGCAATTGCCTTAAACAAACTTCTGAACTCTCAGGCAGCAGCTGACATACTGTAAACATGACGGTGCTATTGCTGAACAGCTGTAGATCTAAGGTGGCGACAACAAGCTGGATGTGAAGCAAAGCATTGATGGGAAACATTGTGTGTGTGTGTCTGTGCAGTCGAGCTTCCCTGAATCATTAAAGGTTAAAAACGTATGGGCCTGATCAATATATCTCTGGGGAAAGGTCTGGGTGGACTGCTGTGACTGTGATGAGAAATACAAAACCTTCGGGACTCAATAAACCGCAGCACAACACAAAGCATCCTCTGCAGAATATGGAAGTTTTGTTGACCAGGATCTTGGTTTGAACGCTGCGGACTGCGGTGTTTGAGGCCAGGCGGACGAAGCATCTGGCGACTCTGTTGATTTGGAGTTATTTCCACTGAAGAGTGCAGGAGAGGCTCAGGAGGGATGAGCAGCAGTGGAGGTGTCAGCTGCTTGGCCGAGGGACCCGTCCTTAAATTGTGTGTCTCCTTGCTTTCTAGACCACAGAGGCTTTATCACCAAAAACTGCGGGGCAGGTGAAAGACTGCAAGGCCAGCCCGTTTCCTTTCATTTGGATGGCGCTGCAGCTGGAGGGATAGCAGCTATAGACGTGCGCTTTGTTACATTTCTTTGGCGGTGTATCATTATCTGCAAAGTTTGCCTCAATAATCCTTTTTTGCTTCTTTTTGGGGAAGGCCTGTGATTTTATGTGTGAGCTTGTCAAGAGAATCAGGCCTTTATCAAAGCTTTCAGCATTTTATCAGGCCGCAAGAGGCCCGACCATCTGTCTAGCAGGATTAGTTTTATTCGGAAGTTTCCTGCTTTTCTGCTCATTTTCTGATAAAAGTAGGATTTTCGGGGGGGTGCATGCGCTAGCTCCAACAGCAGAAAAGTACACATTGTCTGACCCTTGCCATGGATTAAGAAACAGCAGTGGGGTCTGCTTCCTGCAAACCCCCCGCTGTTAAAACCTTGACTGCTTCCGCCACTGGCCGCCATAATTAGATTCCTCTGCCAAAATGCATTATTTCTCTCCAAGCTCTGGTTTTCCGATGAAATGCCCGCTAATTGTTTGGCTCTACATCACAGCTGCTTATATTTGACTCGTAAATCACTTTCAGCACATGAAACAAAGCAGTTCATACAGTCGAAGTGTCCCTGCAGTCCATACCTGTGCTGTCTCTGCTGCAGACCTTTCATACTCTGGAGGCGTTTCTCTCAAAACTATGTCTTACATATCTGTGTCTGCCGGGCTCTGTTTTGGCACCCCTGGGTTCTGATTGTGCTCCCCGCTGAATCATTAGAAGGCTGCTGGAATTCATGTAGGGAACACCTCAGAGAGCAGAACCTGTACCGCCAAATAAAAATGAGTGCAGTTCTTTCTTGTGCAGGAATTGTTTTCACTTAAATAGGTGTAAAACACTCCTGGCTGAATCTAGGTTAGACTTCCTAGCAGAAGCGGTGATTACATAGGATTGAATGTCATTACAGCTAGGTTGCATCAGCGCCTTAGAAATATGTAAAGGACAGAGGAAAGACAAAGGAAATACCATACGTACGCTCATGCATGTGTTATGTTGTCTGAAACATCTTCCTCTGTCTGTTCTTGTCTCTGGTCTCTTTCATTCTGATCTTATAGGATATGGTATAACTTAGTAATGTGGGCACTATTTGCATGTTTCCAGCCTTGTTCTTTGCTGAGGAACCTGTCACCATTCACCACACTATTCTACATAATGATGGTTCACAGTTACAGCAGCCTCTGTCACATTGCATTTCTCCATGTTGGCTGTATGGTAAAGTAAAAACGATACATAGGCGACTATAGTGGAACTAAACAGTAAGTATTATGAGCTAATGTAGGTCAGTTCTTTATCTCACTCCACTCCACTCTCTCAGCAGCCCATCATGAGTCACAGTGACCTACAAGATGTCCAGAACATTTGTATATCAACCAAACATGTCATTGAGCTACACAGAGTTTGATTGCCTCCTCTTCTCTATTTAATGTAATGAACAAAAGTCTGGTCTGTGTATTTTATTTCCAGAACTGATCATTTCATAGCAAGCCAAGGTCATAGTGAGTCCAACTTCAGTGATGTCAGAGCACTTTGAAGCTCGAAGTCCTTCAGATTTCAATCAGATTTGTTCACATAAAAGTCACACCATGTTTGGCCAGTTAAATGCTTTTTTTTGAAGCAGCAACAGCAGGAAATGGTTGGTTTGTCGTTTCAGTAACTCAACAAAGCTCTAATACAGTGTTAGGAGAATCAAGCTGATACCACTGAGATGAAATTACAGCCACTAACATATACATGAATACATGGTTTGTTTCCTGTGAGTCCCTCGTGCCACGAACAGTGAGACAGAGCGATGATTACTGTAATGTAAATACAACGACTGGCAATTCCTGAAAAAAACACAGGGCATAATGATATTAAAAATATGGTTAATTTCAGGAAAAGCTTTAGAAAATTAACATTGTGATCTGCTACATGTAAAGACAACAGTGTCACTGTTAATGTGACCTTTCTGCTATGAGTTAATAATGTACATTCAACAAACCTTTGGAACAAGAAACCCATATATGGAAGCATCGTATCCTGCTAGAATCCTGAAATTTCACCAGTCATTCAGATTTCTCCTTCACCCTCGACAATACTTAATTTAAACAGTGTTCAGCTTGTTTGACCATGGACAGTCCCCAGAAGCTGTGGCCTGCCCTGCAGCTCGTATTATGGAACAGTGTGTCACGGTGAAGATGGCAGGCTGTGCAACGAGAAATGTTGACATATGGCTGTGTATCAACTATATTTTTTGCTTCCCGAAATCAACAAACACGGAAAAAAAAGTGGCAGAAGGTCACACACATGGAGCAGGCACCATGCAGTGAGGAGCATCAATATGTGTGTGTATGTGCGGATATGTTTGTGTGTTTGCTGATGGTCCGAGCAGTAGGAAGCATTTCTTTTAAACACAAACGTATGTATTATCTCAGTAATTTTTGTTAATTTACAGTTCACCACTCTGTGCTATGTACATCTTTCGTGTGTGTTTGTGTGGTTTTGTGCACCCCGCCCCTTCATGCTCCATACGTTGTGCGCAGAGTGAAAGGAAGCAGACCGCCGCATGAGCGTGAATAAAGAAATTGCATAGAAGCTTGAGAACAGTTTGATAAATCAAGACTTGCTCTGAATGTTGATGTGGCTCAGCGGTCGGTGTCCTGTTTGCTTTCACACTGACGCCTCTGCATAACCACCTGTACCTCTCTCTGATATTGCTCTGTCATACATCGAGGAAAAATCTCTTGGGGTTTAGCCAAGCTGAACCAAGGTGTCTTCAGTATAAATCACTCTCAGGCTGCCTCGGAGGAACGAAGGCGCTCTGCTAGCTGAGCCTGCCCGGTTCTCCGCCTTGGTCAGGAGGTGTTTGTGCCAATGTGACCTGACAAGGGGAGAGAAAATATGGCTTTTAGCAGGCTGAAAGCTATAATTAGCACAGTATGTGTCTTTGATCAGTGCACAAGGTCAGAAGAAATGCTGGGTTGTGAACAGCAAGTATCCTCCCTTACCTGTGAATATATTGTGATGCAGCCCAGATAACAGGCTCTATAATGTGTCTTGTCTTTATCGTGATTGCTGTTAGCCATCGGTACGACACAACTTTTTGTTGTCTTCCGGTGTTGCTGATTGATTGATTGTTCATATTAAACTAAGTAATGCCAGGCAGTGGAGTAAATATGTGAAGTGGTTTTTAAAGGCCACTTTCAGTTCCAATCAAAACACTTAATCTGTCCATTAAGGGGCAATTTGAGGCAAGTGAGTATGCAAACACAGTTACCCAAAAGCAAAAATACTGCTGATAAAATGAATATTTCAAGAAAGAACATTTAAATATCAAAACACAGAGGTTAATGACAGTGACAAATCCACTGGCGAACAATGTCCAACACCATTAAGTTGCATTATGTATGAAACAGCATAAGGTGTAAGTGCATTTGGTAATCACAAAATCAGTCGCCTATTTGAAGTGGTGCTGTGCTTTTATATGACTGTGCACAAGTAATGAGTTTTATTTCACCTTTACCATCCTCAATTAGTGTAGTACACCAAAAAACAAGAGTTGTCTGTGGTATTGAAAAAAAAGACATTTGATCACCATCACTGCCCAAATTGGGTTTTAGCAGTGGAGGTCAAGCAGCCTGATGCCATGCCTTAAACTTTATCTTTAAAATTTGATTTGCTCAATTTGTTGCAAGGGGCAAAAAGGTACAGCAAGTAAGAGAGAGAGAGAGAGAGAGAGAGAGAGAGAGATTTAATCTGTAGATGCCACTGCTCTGTGGCTCTGTGTTGCTAGATCAATACTCTATCAACCTGCACTGAGTTAGAGCTCAGCCCTGTTTGGCTCTTTGTCTTCCTGTTGGTTCCAGTGGCTCACCGCTCTACTCACAGACCTGACTGACAGGAGACAGTGCATAGTGACTTCCTCTATTGACAGATAACAAGATAGAATCAACAGGAGAAATTACTTACTCACTCTGAGGACAAAGTCAGCTATGAGCAGCTACTACTGTAGCCACACATGAACACAGACACATGGAAACATGGAAAATGTCTTCCTGTGCATCTGGCACTTCTAGCAAACCTCAACACTCAAATTAGCCTAATTAAATTTTATAATGATTCACAAAAGCAATTTCAAGAACAGCTTGTCCCAAGTCTTGTTGATGCCGTGCTGTATTTTGTATGCTTCCATGATATCCCATTAATTTTGGAAGGTTTAGTCATTTGCATGCCGGTTTAAGCCAACAGGATACATTATGTTTCCTGCTTCGACAACACTCCCCTACTTCACTCTGAGCTAATGAGGCCATTTGTCTTCTGATGCCCAGGAGAATGTGCTTATCACTGCATTACCTATTAAGCTTCTCACGGCCTCCAAATGGAAAGAGCTGTCATTAATATCCTTCATGGTAAAAAAAAGAGGTTTCTTCAAGGGGTTAGTAAGTGTGTGTGTGTGTTTTGTGAATGTCAGATGACTGAAGGCTGTCTGCCGCTCTGCATCTGAACATCACTGAGCGATTGTGAGAGCTCCGTGTTTGACAGGGAGCGTAGAACCACATCCAGCGGCATTATGTTCACACATACATATTTTCACCAAGGCTTTTGTTTTTCGAAGCTCTTTAGTACCAAAATTGAACATCACTAATTGCTAAGATGTAAAGAAGGGTAGTGTTGTCTGAAATCAATGGCGGTTGTTATGCACATATCTGAAATGACCATCGCACTTCTTCTTTTTGTGACGAATTGCAGACTGCGGATACACTATCGACCT
>JAOXYL010000071.1:17327462-17337756 GCA_028564955.1 Terapon puta
TGGCAGTAGTCCAAAATTGTGCCGATAATCAATGATAAACTTTGAGGCAGAACCATTCAACAAATCATCATAATATATTGATTATTTTCCCCACCCCCAGCTGCAAATTAACTAAATTGTCTGTAATCAAAATACTGTTGCAGAAAGTGACTTTACATCAAGTGCTGAATTTAAGGGCCCTATCTTATACGGCCCACAGCACAGCAGCTGTCACTGCTGATTTCCACAGTTATCATTCTCACCTGCACCTTGCTTTTTCTTCAATTCATGTTATGCCCAAAACACACTTATGATTAATGTCTTAATACAACCCTTTTGTGTCCTGTGTTTTACTTTGCCCATATTGTGCACTGTTTACCCAGCAAAAGTGGAGTTGAATATGCCCTCGTCCAGCGTGCACTTCAGGTAGTTTAAAGAGGGCCTGAGGAGTTTCGGTGGACTTTGCTTTGAAAATGGTGTAATGTATGCAGTAATGTGTGAACTAGCTAACAGATGATACAACATCCGCCCACTTTGTTATTAACTACATTAATCATTCCACAAACGCTTCTGTGTTGAAATGTAGTTGCACCCAGTTGTTCACATGATAAGTTATGAATATAACTGCATCAGGAGTTTGAGAGAGAAAACTTCAAAACCTGGTGCATTCCCCACTTCTGCCCAACTGGCCAATCACAGCATTAAGAAGGCATGAATGTCAGATTGTGGCTTGACGAATATCCCAATTGTAAAAAAATAACAAGTGTATGTGAGGGAGCTTAAAAAGCTATTTAACCGCTGACTAGCAGCTCTGATGAAAGCTAAAAGTACCTTAAATGCAGTGCAAAGTGTGCAAGTCAATGTCCCTGTTTTTTTTTAACTTGTGCGATGCAGGACGTTTTGACAAAGTTAAAATCCAACTCCTCCACTGTGTTCAAACTAGCGCCGTGTCGAACTTCTACTTCTTTGCCCTTTGATGCCGGGGTCGGGAGCGAGAGCAGCAGCTGGAGAAGTGAGTGCAGAGTTAGATTAGTGTGAGCTAAGCAAAGAGAGACTCCTGAAAAATCACTGCCTGCTCTGCTTTCCTTACAGCCCCTCAGCTAAGCTTAAGCTCCCCGCACATCTCTAAACGCTCCATCTAATTTGGAGCATCAGAGCCAAGATGGGGCCAGCTTAGGAACAGTTGTGGCGTTGTAACAACACCGGAGTGCTCATCTGAGGGCCTTTTAGCCAATGATGTATTAGACTGTATTGCAGATCCGCCAGCAGTAACAGGCGGAGGAAATTGAATGGCTCTGACCTTTGTCGGCTCCTGGCTCTGTGGCCGAGCTCGCAGCCCAGTTGCGACAGGTGGAGAGATTTTTTTTTTTTTGCGGTGAAGTACATGTTTTTCTCTGAGCACAGCGGGTTAGAAAGATTTAAGTAGGAAGAGTGGTAAGCTCTGGGCTGTTGTGTGAAAGTTTTGATCACTCGGTTCTCTCCTTACTGCTTAAACAGGCCTTTTCTCCTGACATGTTTTTGATTTCCAATTCACGGCACGCTTGACATGTTTATCAGCCCGTGGCCTTGCTGGCTCGTAGCTTTCTGCGGTAAACAGGTTTGGGAGGTAAAAGGTTTAACCTCCCCGAGCTCGCAGTGCTTGGCAATCAGCATCCATTTCAGTGCTCTGCGATGGAAGACCTGAAGGAGAGATTATACTTCTGGAGACCAGCGGATGGAGGGAGGGGAGGCTGGGATCAGCACAATGAATAAGAGTCAAGAAAATAGGGAAAGTGAAGATAATTAGTTGGCGCTGGCGAGGGCTGCATGGGAATAATGTGAGCGATGATGAGCCCGATCTCCTCTGATGAGAGAGATGATAGCTGGGATTCAGATAATGTGGCCAGTTTCATGACAGAGATGAAGCCCCGCTGCAGAACGATCATGCTTGCACGCTGTCATAGTGTCCTGACACTTCCTCTGTCTTTGTTTCCCTCTCTCTCTCTTTCTGAGCAGCCAGGAAGACGTGTGCCCCCGCGGAGTTCGCCTGCTTAAACGGCCAATGTGTCCCGGGGCGCTGGCGCTGCGACGGGGAGCCAGAGTGTCCCGATGGTTCAGACGAGGCAGAGGAGACCTGCAGTAAGTGTTTGAAGGATTCCTCCAATTTATTCCAGTTCGGCTCTTATTTTCATGGGTGTGACCGTGGTTTCGTTGTTCTCCGCCGCAACAATATCTGCCAGGGCAAGCGGCACAATCAGCCAGGTCGTAAACAAAAACCCGGCGGCGATCAATCCGAGAGGCACGAGGGGCTGTGAGATTAATCCGAAGGGTTGTGAGATTTTCTTTTTCAGACTTTAATCGTTGCTCTTGTCTTGTGAAATACTGCATAGTTTTATTTTTCTCAGGCCTAAAAGGATCAAAGTTTAAATGAAAGAGCTCGATAAGGGATGTGAGAGAGGTTGCAAAGAGATGTTAGGCAAAATGAAGACATAAAATAAGTGCACACGTCATGCAATTGCATCTGTGGTCATTAGGTCAGAGTTACATCAGATAAAGATCTATAAATTATGGTAGATGTTTATAACAGGCAGTTTGGACCTTTACTGTTTTTTCAAATATGTTTGGCTGAACCTTGTATGATTGTGAAGGCTCCTTGTGTTTCTCGCCCACTGGAGAGGTTACTGTACCAGATCCCTTTCCGTCAACATGGATAGAAAACTGAAAGACAGAGCCAGGTTGTGTTGCACAGGAATTTCCCTTTAAGAGTTTTCTGTATTTTTGTCTGTGTTTTGTTTTTGATGTCGGTTGTAGTGTCTCAGAGCTACAGTGGGATCTACTGTTACAGTCAACCAGATTTTAAACACTATGCTGGTGCTGTCTAAATGCGTTTGCATTTTGCACGATGCATCTGGATACGCTGTCACGCCGGCTGCTCATTTTAGACCGGATTTAATTTGACTTTCGTGGAACCTGCATTCAGGTTGCTAATTTTCCTTGTTATCGCGGCTCCGGCGGCCATTCAGCCGCCTCTCCTGCCTCCACTCACCCACGCACTTCAACACTCAATGCTGTCTGATGGCGAGTGCAAGAAAGGCCTCGATTAACTCTCTGCCAAGCTGTTAGAGCCGAGGATCTCTGGCTGGCTCACTCTTAGCCTGTGCCAGTCTAGCTCGCCCACACATAGGCCCCTGATGGGAGATAGGTGAGTCGACATCTCCACAACCAAGCAGGGGCTCAAGAGTGGGAGGCCTGAACCAGTTATTAATTGTTTTCTTTCTTTCTTAAATGCTAATTTCTTTTTTCTCCCACGGCTGCTCTCTTCTCTCTTGGGGTTACAGATATCAGACGGAGCTGAAAGCACTGCACTGATAAATAATGATGTCTTAGGGAAAAGCACAGAGCCTCCACTCACTGGGATACAGCACCAGATATTTGTTGAGACTAAACAGGCGTTTCATCCCAACCAGATCTCCATCGGGCAAATGTTATCCTCACTGGTATTTTTTCCAAAAAGATCTGATATCATACACCTCGCTGCCTCCGTTGTATGGAAAGATCTGCACATAATAAGAGCCAACGGTACACAGGGGCCGTCACCGTATCATGATTTCACGCTTTATCCATACTAGCTGTGTGTCAGCAACAAATAATTCGATTCTGATTCTGATCTGTAGAAAGTCAGAGCAAGTAGGCATTATTTTGGCATTTTACACCATATTTGAAATGTAAACAATTCATTCCCTGCTCAAAAAATCATAAACTGACCACAGTGACACGTGAATAGTCGTAAACCAACATTTATAAAGGTCCTGAAAACGTTTTCATTTCTCAGCCAGCTTGTTACCGTTGGCGATGGATGTGAAATATCAACCTTGGTTATGTGATAAAACACATCATTGTTTTTATTTTTTCCTCTGTGCTTTTTTCACTGGTTTGAAGTAAGTGATGCTCACAAAAAGACACTGTCACAAACTCCAATCACAGTCCAGCAACATCACTCAGATCTGAGGACAGTTGATGGGTCATCTGATCAAACCACACCCATAAGTGTTAAACTCAACATGAGCATACAGTGTGATACTTTTTATTATTGCTTATTTACTCATGTATATGTAATAATATGGAGAACTACTAACTATTTGAAGCCAGATTTTGAGAGCTCTTTAACAGCTGTGTATTGGCTGTCTGCCCTGATACACTATTTGTCTACTCCATGTTCACACATGTCAGCTGCTGAAGCTGATAAATGGGCACTTTCCTGTACTTGGCTAAGTTTTCGGGCCACACCTGGGGTGTGACTGATGATGTTTCACGAGTCACACGCAGGAAAAATCTACTGCAATTTAAAGAAAATGTTGCTACTCGTTTCACAGTTACAGGATGATCAGCCATACCAGTATACCAGAAACATCCAATCATCCTCCATCCTGGACTTTCCCATATCCAAGAATGGCTTGAATAATAGTGCCTCGTCAGGGTGTTTAGACATGATGGGGATGGTTGATGTTGATAACGATGTCGCGGACCCTGCTTGAAAGTGATATTTTGGTTTTACCCACCATTATTACACTTTGATCTTTCAACTCCGTTCTGAAGTTATTGTAGGATGGAATTAAAATGCGCCAAGCGAAGTGGGAGATGAGTCAAGAAAAAGCTGAATTAATCTTTCAGGGGATATTCATTCTAGTTTTGTTACATTTTATTGGCTGTGGATGTGTGGATCGGTTTGATGAATAATGTAGCAGCCGAGCAAAGCCTCTAATGTCACCCCCAGAAAGTTGAGTGCAAGGAGGGAGACATAAAGGGACCTCTGAAGGATAACAAGTTTATATTGGAAATCCAATTAAAGATAAATGAAGGAAGGATTCATCTCTTGGCTGCAGAATAAAGAGATAGAGATCTGGGCTCAGAGGAAAGCCATTTATATGGAAATCCCACATGTGTTCGCATGATGTTGTTATGTGAAAAACAGCAACACTGAAAATTTGTATTTTTTTTTATATTTATTTTATTTATTTTTTACATATTTACATTTTTTGCCCTAACGGTCAGAGATGTTATGTTTGTTTTTAAGGTGAGGGTTGATATTTGTTTTGTTTTTTTGTTTTGTTTTGTTTCTTGCTATAACTGTGTTATAGCAAAATTTTCATTTCATAACCTCCTTTAAGTCAAACTATAAGCCATGTAGGTACCACTGTGTAGCTCTCCTGATTATGAGGCTGCACCCCGAACAGAGGCATTGCTAATGAGATCCACTTCACCACAGCTGTCTTTCAGTTTGAGTGGATCCAACTGTGCCATAATCACACCAAAGAGAAAAAAAGACTCAAGGATGGACATTTTGCCAATATGCATACAGCATCTTAGGCGAAGGCAACCGACTCAATCCTGGATGCCTCTCTCATCATCTATCTCATTAACCCCTTTCACTGGTAAATTACATATCTGCGTCAGCCACTAGGTAAGATTACAAAGCTACTGTACACCTGTCAAGGAGAACCACTTGAGGTGCTGTATTTTCTGATTAGACTGAAGATGCAAAGAACAACCTCTGACTTCACAATTTAGCGTATCCAGTCTGAAATGCCACCAGCACCCCACTCCAGTCCTATGCAGCGCCTCACTTTAAACTCAGAGGCTTCCACGCTTCACCTTTATCAATTAAACTTTGCTAAACTGAGCCTCGTCCTGCTGCCTTAACGACAGATGGAATTTCACACAGGCTGCATCCAATATTTAGTGTGATAGAGATATGGAATTTGCCATTATGTAAATGGCGGAGACCGGTGACTGCACGGCCATTTTACACGGGTTAATTACATATAGCACGGCGTACACCTTAATGCATCATGCTCCAGTTATGTGAAAGCCTGATAAGCCTGGCTGCACTCTCACATGCAGAAACCTCTCATCGTGTTTTTCATTCAATTTGCCCCCCAGCTCTCCTGTACTTTCTGTCTATTTCAGTTTCGCGTGTGCACAAACATACAGTACGCACTCACTTTGCACACAGGCGCTCGGCTGAGGCATTTTGGACTCGTCGCTGCAGACATCTGTGCCACAATCATTCTGGCTCACTGAGTGGATTCCCAATTACACGCTGGAGTAGCGTTACACTGCCATATTAAGAATTCAAATTCGGGCCACACTGAGGGACTTACTCGCAAGCGCTGAAAAATGAATGGCTCTTTGGAGAAACGTGAAGTGCCAGGGCAGAGTTTTTGTATTAGATTCATGCGTAATCATGGAGGAACTGGGCCACCGCAGCCAGCTGTGCAGCAGCTTCTCCGCTCGCTGGCCAGAGCAGTGACATTTAACGCGCTCTTAGTTGGCCTAGTCACTTTAAAGACTTTAATAGAGGGGGGATGTTAGCTACTTGATGGCTTCTGACAAAAAAGCCGAGGTCAGCTCAGTTCTGCATGTCAGTTTGTTCTCTCTGCTTTTAAATTCATTTCTGGGAGTTGTCAGCTGTGAGGGAGCCTCACAGTGTTTGATCCCTCTGGAGGATTCGTTCATTACGTAGGGACATGACCCCAAACTAGTGTGTATTTGGAAAATGACGACCATTCAAACTGAACTTTTCTATTTAGATTCACCATATTGTGTTTTCAATTTGGTCTTTTTAAGTGTTGCGTAATTTTCTCTGGATTATAGATATATCTCTCAAAGCGGTTTAGATGAAAACTGCCTTCTCTAAACCTCTTTGTGGATATTGAGCTTCAGACCCCACTGAGCTTTTTCTGGGGGAGTTAATGAAAAAGCCTTGCTCTTTTATTGACTTTATAATGGAAAAATTTTCTCTTTAAAGATGTTTGTATTGTACACGCTGGTTGCATCATTTCTGTGTGTTTAATCCTTTGGATTTCTTTTCATACAGAGAATTGTTATCTGCCATAAGAGAAGTGTCTGCAGGTATATTTTCTGTAGGCTGTTTGTGTTGACCCTGCTAATAAAGCAACTGAACACACACACTGACACACAGATTATTGATGCTTTGACAAATGCTTTTTGAGGCAAATATTGCGATAAACAATTGATATTTGCAGTTATTCGCTTTGTTACACAAACACTTACAAGTTAATGGGGTCCATAAGAGGAAACAGGTGTGTTTCAGCTGCACTGAGCGACAGTAACTGAGTCAGAGTTTGGCTCTCCCTCAAAAAATAATTGAAATGTGAATTTTTCCCCCCAAAACACGCAGGAAGTTGACATCTGTTGTTGTGAAATCGATTGGCTGCAGTTTTGTCAGTCCATTACTTAGATAGAAGTCGGCAGGATGACCAAGATGTATGATGGAATGATCCTAAACTTTCTTCAGGATTACTAATAAGGAATATACGGCATGTACTGAGGTACATACAAATCAAGTCATTAATAGAAAATAAATGAAATGATAAATTAAATATAGATTAAAAATGAATGAGTGGCTCAGTGCTTAAGGCTTCTGTTTAACAAGAGGAAATACACTGTACTGACTATTCCTACTGCTGTTTACTGTCTTAGAGAATTAAAGGAAGCAGAAATTATTCACAATTTGGATGTTTTTTCTAAAAACAAAAAAATTTGGTTATCGAAATAGTTGCCAGTAATTTAACAGTTTACTACTAATTGATAAATTGACCAATCATTGCAGCTGTAACCAAACTACATGAACCTCAGGTACAGTGCCTGATATTAAGCAGAGGTCCATGCCACAGTACATTACTCGCCAAAGCACTTTGCTGAAAGTAACAATTTTCCATCTTGTAGTTTGCAATCAGTAAGTGTTCTCCGCTGTAGCAAATCTATAATTCAGAGAGGAGGACACGGCCACGCTAACCCAGTTTAATGAAGCGTTGAATTCTCAGTCTGACTCATGTTCTTACAGCGTTTTGTGCTTTTTTTTTTTCTTTTTTTTTTAGCTCCGAGGCAGGGATCCAGAATTATCTCCCTCGTCATCGCAGCTGACCAACATTAACATACACAGGTGTACATGCTTGGGAACATGCTCACAGTGCACAGACCGATATAGATGAACACACAGACGTGCAGACATAGAAGTCTTTCAGCTCTGACAGTTGTAATGGAGAGCCAGGTTTATATAATGATGAGTTTGAGTATTTAACAGTACCGTGGTACTAACTGGAAGTAGTTATATAGACAAGCCAGGCTGTCACAATATGCTAGGTTCACAAATTGACATGTAAAAGCTGCCCTGAACTGGCTGTGGGATGAATCACGGCCACACAATATCTATTAGCAATTGGAAGCAGCAAAGTCGACATTAATTTATATGAATAGGCTGCAAATTATTACTCCGGGAACTCTGTGTCATGCTGTAGTGCGGTGTAATATTTGTTATGAGGCTGCAGTTCATTATATCGGATCAGTTTAACACATTTTTCCCCAGCTTCAAAGGGCTTATTATGCCTCTCCGTATCACCGCGTGGTACCACATGCCCGGTGACAACTGACAAATTGATGAGTTTCTACACTTCTTCAGCGAAAGTTGAAGTTAAAAGGCTGTCAGCAATAACAAGGTCAATCCTGATGATCAAATAAGAAAACTAAAGCTATTATACCATTGCAGTGTTGAGGTGAGCGCCGCCTGGGGTCTGTAAAAGGTGATGAAGTCTAAACAGATCTCCTGCCAAAGCGTCACGGTGGAGGTGAATCCTCATTTTTCACTCTGACGGTGAACAGCAGCCTGACAGGCAGTTTTTCAGTGAGTAATTGGCTTTTATTATGTTGCCTCCTTCTCGAGCATAAACCCATTACCTGTGTCTTTACAAAATCTGAGGTTTCACTAATCAATAGCTGTCATGAGCGGCAATGAGGAACCGCATCTTTTTATGGTTGTGGTGGAGTTTGGTTTCTTTGTTTGGACTTGGGAGGAACAGAGCTCACGCTTCATTAGAGAGTCATCAGTTAAAAGGACGGGACAGCTCGCCCTCCGCTTGGTGGATTCAGATTCTGCTCAAGTCTGCGCTCTGCCTGCTTTTCCTCCTTCATCTCTTTCCACTTGGTATGGATGGCTTTGATTTTGCTTTAGGATAAAAAATCTGAAAGGTCACATAGCAGTTTGTCTCGTCTTCCTCTCCTCCTTTATACCGTATCTTGCTGCCGGCATATCTCCTCTTATGGATTCTTTTTTCCCCACCGAAGCTGTCCTCTGTATTTGTCTTTTCTCTGCTCTCTTACCCTTTCTTTCATTTTCTACATTGTTTGCTTGTTTTCTGTCAGGTCCTCGTTGGGTCCAGTGTAACTCGATTTCATTCAGGCAGCATGTAATTTCCTCTCTCAAAGATTCCACCTCCTCGCTTCTTTCATCTCAGACATTTCCAAGACATATTTCCAACATTTCCTGCCTGACCGACCTGTCTGCCGTTTGCTATTTTGACACTATTCAGCGTTAGTCCTTCATTCCAGCAAATCACTCCGTTCCTTCAGTTTCTTCAGTCTTCATTAAAGCCTGTTTGCTCACTCGACACTGTCGTCAGTCGTGTCTGGAAAGAAGCGACTAATCTCTCGCTGAAAAAACATATCACACGGCATAATTGTCTCTGTTGCACGCAGAAGAATTGAGCAGTGACGCAGGCAACATCAAAGACTGTCGCATATCTTTTGCCTCGGTAATACATTTTCAAAACCTCCTTACATGTTACACAACAGACAGAGAAGAAATGAAATACTACTTCCCGAACTCTTTCCTGTGTAGGAGTCATGAGGGAAAATGACAGCCTTTGCCAGAGCTGGTAGGTGGAAGAGGTTAACCATGATCCATATCGCTCCACTTATTTCTCACAACTCTGCCCCATACCAGTGTAACACCCGGACATTGTGCAACACAGTATTTTAGTATTCAACTGTCAAAAATGTTGGGTAACAAAGCACAATCTGTTGTTCAACAACTGTAATTTGTTCAATTTGTGATCTGAAAAAAAGATTGTAGGTAGACTTTACAATTCAAGAAGCAGGGTAATACAATGTTCTCTGAGCCTGAGGCTGTTCCTGCTGAAGAAACTGCCACCAAGCACTGCAATGTGCAGTATTTTGTGTGTGTGTGTGTGTGTGTGTGTGTGTGTGTGTGTGTGTGCTCGGGGTCAGGGCCTGGCTGCATCAGCCATTCTCCCTGCTCGTCCTCCCCCAGACACCAGCTGTCTCTCTAGCTTCCTCTCGATTCTCACCCCTCCATGGTGCAGTCGTTCTCAAAGAAAAAACTGTAAAAGAAAATATGTACTTTGATACTCAAACTAGATTTAATGGTAGCAAGGAGAAGGTGCAGTACCTTGCACAGCTCCACGTTGCAGTGCTCATCTATCCAGTGCTTAAATAGTAAACTAAATTTTATTTCCTT
>JAOXYL010000071.1:17366673-17383721 GCA_028564955.1 Terapon puta
TATCAGCAAAAGTATTTTGCAAAATGGCTCCATTCAATGTTTCACATAGTCATGCTGTATATTATATTACTGATGCATTACTGTCTGAGCAGCATTTTAGTGTTGTACCCGGCCGAGGTTGAGCTGTTTCACATGGTGCAATTCTACAAATGTACACTTTTAATAAAATAATTATTTTAGTAACTGTTAAATGTCGTAATGTAGTGTAGGGTAGTATTACAGAGTAACAGAGAGAAGAACTGCTTAACTGAGATACAAGTACTTAAAAATGGTTATATTTTATGAAAATGGATATTATTCACATTTCACTGCTGCTAAAAAGCCTCTTGCCTGTTCAGAAGGGACCGGTCACTAACAACTCATCCATACAACTTTACACTTGATGCTGGGTCCCGAGCATTACAGCTGCAAAGTGTGAAGTTTATCCGATGATTGTTGTAAAGATAATTGAAAGACAGACAGATAGAGGCTCCTTTCAACGCCCTCGGTTCGCCCAGGGAGGATAGCAGCCTCCAGTGTTCTCAACGAACCACTCGGGTCCTCTGCGATACCAAGCCAAGGTTTCCTGCTCAGTCCACACTAAACATAAATGGCCATGGCTTATATGGCTGGATTTCTCTGGACCCACAGACTTACAGCTCAGAAGTTACAGACCAAACTGTAAAGAGAACAACACTGTACTTCCTTGGACTGGGAGAGTCCAAACCATGACCTTGAGTTTTTTTTTTTACTGTACTCCACTCTGCAGGCAGCACTGTAGTGGTAGTCAGGGAAATGATGATAAATTCCCTCTGGTGTAATACATAATCGATTGGGGGCTTCTCTGCCCTCTGCTCCGTCGCGACTACAAGGTGACCCTCTTGTTTAGGATGTTGAACATAAACCAGCTCAGTGTTATTGAGTGGAGCTTGTTGTAGTGTACATCACATTACCATCTCTTTGTGACTCAATGACTGGCTCAACACAGACACAAGCGCGCACACACACACACACACACACACACACACACGCTGGTCGCGAGGCCTGTTGTCTCACTGGAGATCAGCTCGTAGTTTCTAAGGCAACCGCAAAAAAAAAAAAAAAAGAAAAGAAAAATGTCAGCCTGAGACTAAAACTGCCTTTTTAAACTGCCAGGAGGGTGAACTTGGGAAACAAAGCAAACAAATCAATTAATAAACAACGAGCATGGTTAAAATGTGCCTTTGAGTAACTGTTTCCCAGTCTAAGTAGGATGTGCTATAATCATTCGAGACGCAACACTGCAACGAACCAGAAATGACACGCAGCCACTTGAAGCCTATAAAAAGAAACTGAGTGATAGATTAAATCTTCCTCCACAACGTGTCTCACTCCCATTTGATACACGCCTGCTGCTCACTGTTGCACCGCTGCTCCGAGTGAATGAAAGCATGCATTAGTTACCGTTAAACATCTGCACATGCATTTCGGTGGTGCATTCATCCTCATATTATTTGCTTCAAAAGCCCAATTAACGAGCTCTCTCTCTCCTGCAAAAAGAGAACAAATTAGACTTCATGTGGTGACAAATATTTATCGGCACATATTTCACTCACGCTAATTTTCTCACTATTGTTTCCCTCAAATAAACTAGACTTGTTGGTGCTTTCAGCAGAGCCTTGACAGCCATTAGCACTGTCTATTCTCCTGCATCTTGTCTCTGCTCTCTCTCTCTTTTGATCATTTTGTCCCTTTGTTTGTCTCCATTCATCTTTGTGATGTTCATTTTTTTTTCGGTAATTTTATTTTGTGTCAGCTTAATGCTGGCAGATTTTGGTTGGGCCAGATTCTCCACGTATAACTTTTGTCGTATAACTGTTTCATCACAATTATCAATACATTTAGCTATATAAAGTCATTTATTATTTGGGAACCACAACTGTGCATAATGTGGTGAAATCTTTCAGTGAGGAAGTGAAGTAGCTGGTGGCACTAGGAAAAATGTCAAGAGAACACCAGTTCCTATAGGATTCATCCTCCAATGACCAAAAATGACTCTACCAAATTTAATGTCAATTTATTTTTGTTTTTTTAGATATTTAAGTGGTGGACAAAGCAAGAGAAATTTCCATCCTTAGTGGCAACAGCATACTAATTACAAACAGAATTAATAATATAATTATCACTAAAACCACTCCAAGTTGAACACTATGTAAAATAGAAATTAGATCATAGTTGTCTGACTCTGTCCCTGGGAGGTCACCACCGACATGTGCTCTTGGATTTAAGCCTAACACAACCCTGACTAACTTTTCCACACGTTGCCTACATTAAGACCATGACTCTCTCCCTGCGTTTCAGGATCGCATCTACTGGACAGACAGAGACAGGGCGGCGGTCTTCATGGCCAGCAGGCTGACGGGTCAAGACGTCCACACGCTGGCTGAAAACCTCAACGACCCCCACGACATCGTCGTCTTCCACCAGCTGCGGCAGCCTCCAGGTGTGTGCGTGAGGGAGGCCCGTGCATGTGTGTCCGCTCGCCGAGACTGTGCGAGCTGAGCCGCATCTCTGTGACCAAGTTCCCTCCGTGGGTCCGTGTCGACCCAGGCACATGAATAAATGATGCCGAGGCTTGTGAGTGATCAAAGCAGGGGGAGCCGCGGTACATCCACACATCTGTCAAGACCCTGCCTCCAACCCGATTTGCTCTAACAGGACAATCCAGATTTGAGTTGAACTGAACAGCTCTTAATCATGGATGTGATGGCTGTGTACCTCCTCTCTCGCGTGTCACTCTCCATAGATATCTCTGCCTGTCTGTCTCTTTTCATTTCTTCCTTCCAGTGCATAGTCCGTGCCCATTTATATTTTAATCTTTCGCTGTATGTCATCAGCGGCTTTTCGATTGGATCGTCACGCATTCCTGTCTGTCCTGGTTTGTGTCGAAACAGGACACTGTGGGGAACACGGTGGAGTTATACCTGCACAGTGAACTGGTTAATATTTACAGCAAGTTTCTGTATATTGCCACCATGTTTTATCCTTGCTATTCCTTTAGATTCTTTCTCATGCAAAGGATTGGTTTTGTTGAAAGGGAATTCAACAGTGTTCACGGTGGGGGAGGATAAAGTGCAACAACTTCTTCTGCCTCTCTGCTGTCTCCCTGTGTTGAATAAGTGATAATCTTATTTATATAACCATAACTGTGAAATTCTCCATGTCTCTCTTTGTCTCTCTGTTACTTTCAGGCCCAGACAGCTGTAATCTGGGCAGCGTGGCCAACGGAGGCTGTGAGTACTTGTGTCTTAAGGCACCGCAGATTACCGAGCACTCACCCAAATACACCTGTGCCTGCCCTGATGGACAGGACCTGGGGCCTGATATGAGGGGCTGTGTGCCAGGTGAGCCAGTTTATGAGTGGTAATTGAGAGTATTTACTAATCAATAGCACCTAAAGGCATACGCCGGGCAGGGCGCCACAGTGCTTACTGTGTAGATAATCAGATTCTGCTTCACTTAAGGAAGCTCCTTGTTTTTTGTTGGAGTGTCATCAGAGGGGACTTTTCCACACACAGTTACAAAATGCTTTATAGTAATGACAACAAATAATTTATTTGCATTAGGTAATGATTAATAATAAATTATCACATATGGTCCCTCCAAGCAACAGTTACTGAACCTGTAACTAAAAAAAAAAGATAGTTGCTAAGCAACGCATTCAGGTGGTGGCTATCATGGATCACTATGCAATGTGACACAGTCTTACACAACGTCTCTCAAAGAAAAACAAGTCTATGATGTTCAAGCTATCTTGTCAAGAAGGGGGAGGCTTTGAGCTGCTTTGAGATCAGTTGTTTTCTCCATAATTATAAATAAGTTTCTTACTGAGGGATTCACAAAGGGGCTTTTTAGTGTGTCGAACTGAAGTTCAGGGCTGTGTGAGGTCATGATTTTTTGTTCAACCTCTTTAAGTACTTGAGGTACTGGGTTGTTTGAGTAGAGGATGTTGAGTTAGTTTGCTCACTGATATTAAGATATGATTTTTTTATTGATCTCACAGCACCATGATGCCAATTATATCAGTCTGTGTTTAACTTCATTCAGAAATATCAATGAGCATATTAATATAAGACAGCATGTTAATTACTGTATGTAAACAATAGGACTTAAAATCTTTATAGGTGATGGTAGTCGAAGCTGTTTCCTCTATTCCTAGTAATGCCGAGCTAAGGCAACCATACCCTGCAGCTTCATATTTAATAGACAGAACAAGCATGACTTCCAAACTACTTTTTTAAGTTTTTAGAAAGAGAACTCTTATCTGAGCAAACATTATAACCGTGATTTATTTCCAGGGGCTCCAAGGCATCTACGATACCTCAAAGTCTCGAGCTAAAGGCTTCTGGTTACTGTCCTTTCTTTGCAGCAGCACCGAGAAACGACATGCCACTGACATCCTCGCCTCCTCTGGGATTTACACCTGACACCAACGTCGTCGAAGGCTTCCCGCCGCCCTCTGGGGGGGTATCACAGGCGGACGCCACCCCCCGCTTGACCACGGCTCCCTCTGGCGCCCCAGATCTCCTCACACCCCTCTCCACGCTCAAGCCTGTGTCGTCACAGGAGTCGAAGGCACTGGGCTCCCACTCCACCGCCACCGCCATGGTCGTCTCCACCACACCCGCGGGGGACAGCAGCGTCTCTCAACACTGTAAGTGTGCTGGGAATTCAAAATAATGTTATATCAGTGCATCCAGTGTGCGAAGGTACTGAAAATACTGATACTGTAAGTCCCGTTTAACACTAAATAAATCCAGCACTGTGCAGTTAACATGTCCCATGTGTCCCCTGTATGATGCCCTCTCTATGATCTGGAAAAGAAGGAGTGGACTAGTTAACACAGGATGAGGCCCAATTCACTGATAAAGCGCCGCGTTCACCTGAGCGTCCTCATCTCCTGCCAAGTGCCACATCCCGCAGTCCTGCTCACGCTCATAATGTGGCTAACAACCTCACCCTCACAGTAATGACGGCATTAAAGTGAGATATCTGCAGACCCTAACAACTGCACTCTGCTGGCTTTAATAGGAATGATGGAAGGCGTCTCGTCGCCTCGGAAATGTCGCGTTTCCCTCCATAAACTGTGCTCCGTGTAGGCTGCCGTGTGTGTGCCAGTGTGTACATAAATGAGTGTGTTTGTAAGCATGTGATATGTAAATGAGGAGTGAGGTGTGAGACGACGGCGGAGCCTGGATGGAGAACAGGCGGATGAAGCGTAGAAGGTCAGGGGTGGTGTCAAGGTCGCACTCTGGCAAATGCCAAGCATCTCGTCGTTTTTTTTTCCCCCTCTCACCTGCTCTTTCATTTTTATTTCAGCCTCTTTCTTACTATCTGTCTCTCTTTGTAAAACATTCACAGCCATGCACGCATCATCTCCTGCTCCAAGCCTCTGTTTTATCTCTTCCTGCACTTCCCCCACCCACCCCCCTCTTATCTCTCACTCTATTTCTTACACTTTTTTTTTCATCCTGCGAGTTTTTCTCACTCTTACCCTCTCTCGCTCCGCTGTCTTTTCTGACTGCCTGACTTTGATGCACCTCTCTATCTCCTCTCACCCTTTTCCTCAGCCGGAAGCGAGCATTTCCTCCTGGGCGAGAACCTGACAGTGGCCGTTTTGGGAGTGGTCATCCCCATCGGTAAGTCACCCGGAGCCTTCTTGTCCGTGCGTGTCTGTCCACATTAAGGGCCTGTAGGGCTGCTGTCTACCTGCTGCCTACGGCCGCTCTGTCTGTTGTCCATTCACGCCGACCCTGCTGTGGCAGGATGAGAGAAGCCGGGCCCACAGGTCTCCCTCGCCGAGGTTTCTCAGGAGTCATTTTTTTGTGCGTCTGACATTGCTGCCACGCTGCATTATTCACTCCACACTGTGTTGTTGTGTTGGGCTCTGCTGCAGCCAGGCTTGTCAGTAGCCCTTTTTGTCTCTTTGTGGTTAGCATACTGTGATGTAGTGAGAAAGTGCGGAAAGGGCTGGTGCACCTAAATGAACAAAGATGTTTTCACACCTTCCACGAGTGGTATCTGCTGCACCCATCCTAGTTTTGTCTACTAACGCGGTGGAGATGAATGGAATTGGTTGCTATATCCTGCCCCATAGTTAATGTATCTACACCTTTAAAGCTTAGTTATTTTGCTAAAGGACAATAGCTTTGTGCATGCATGTAGGAGAAACATGATGACAGTATTGTTTTTATTGAAGTGTACATCCAGTTCAGTCAGACTGCCACTTCTAGTTTTAACACCGTCTCAGGTATCATTGGTTTTAGTTGTTGGCATGCAAACTGTGGCAGGAGAGATGATGACTGGACAATCACGCTCAATTCAGACAGCGTGCGACAATTCAGAGCCTCAAACTGTTTTGTTTGGAAAAATGTCCCTGCTACTCTGAATAATGGAAGCTTTTAGAGGAGTACAATTTAGTTAGACTAATCATTATCGAAAACATTTTGTCTCGAGTAAAGCTGGTCCTGCTTTGACATCACTTTCGGTACATGTAGAAAATATTACCCTGGACCTTTCTCTATATCTTTGACATATAAACTAGCGAAGCCACTGCAACAGTGAAATAAAATGAGGCAGTCCAATAAGATCAGATGGCCTGTTCTCATTATATACTTCATAAGGTGAACTAGCACTACAGGAGAGAAAAAAAAGGATGCGCCAATAAAGCTTTCATGCTTTATTGGCGCTTCATTGGTGTAATCTAATGGAGCATTATTAAATTACATTGCTTATTCAAGGGCACGTTTGCTGAGGATGATGCAATGTGATAGTCTAAATTTTTTCTCCCCAAGGATAGTTCAAAACTAATTTAGTCCACAGCCAGACCACTAATGGCGCTTCACACAGCTGATTTAGAGTCTGTGTTAACCATTGGTTGGTGTACGACCCGACTTTGACCTGAAGTTTAGCCGAGCTGCCCACACACAACTACTCTCTCGCTGTCCCCTGCCCTCTCTGTCCCCCGCATGCCTGTGCTGCTCCTCTCTGTGCCTCTCATCTCCATGCCATGGACTTATGCCTTGTTAACGCTCCCCCCTTCCCATGTCCCTGCCACTGTGTGTTAAACGCATGCAGTTCCTATCGTTGCCACAGTGGTGTTCGGCCTGGTGTGCGCCGGAGTCTACCTGGTGTGGCGCAACTGGCGGCGCAACTCCACCAAGAGCATGAACTTTGACAACCCCGTGTACCGCAAGACCACCGGCGAGGGCGAGGAGGACGAGATCCACATCGGGCGGACTGACGGGATGGGACATCACGCGCACCACCACCCGTACCCGCAAGGAGTCAACATGGGCGTGGTGGGGGCAGGAGGGGGCACCTGCCCTCAGTTCATTGCCCTGCCGCTAGGGGGCAGCATGCCCGATCCGGGGACTCACTGGTACACGGAGCAGCCCATGCTCTCCACTGCAAAGTGACCCACAGGAGCGGACTCTAGGGGGAAGATGGCCGCTCAGGCACATGCGCACACAGTGAGGTCAGAGGTGACTTGGACTGAATTTGCAGAAGGGACAAAAAAACATATCATCAAATCTTACATGCAGCCATCCACAGCCATGTCCTGTGCCAATTTTCATTTGAAAAACAGCAGAATTAATATGGCTAACATGATTCTTTTAAAAAAATTGTTATATACCATTCCTGTGCTGGAGCTGGAGCTACTTATTCTCTAGTAAATGCTGGGAATAAATTACAAAATTGTTATTGTGTTATCATGTGCTCCCAACATTGACCTAAACTGGAACATGGAGGCAGACTGGTTTTCTGTATTTGCGTCCATAACTGAGTGAATTGTGTGCTGTGTGTCTTATATTTTATGACGGGGCTAGTGAGAGGTTCTGTTCCATCCTTGATGTATTAATTTGGGCTTCGTGTTATTCGCAGTGGGCCGGGGAGCTCTGGGAGCACTGTTTAGGAAGGAGGAGCTCTGAAACTGGGACAGCACCTGCGTTGATGGGACAATCTGTACAGACTCATGTTAGAATCAATCACATAAATATTATTAACAGAGCTATCTTTTATAGTTAACATTTTCCTGGATGGCTTTGCTTTTGAAAGAGTTTTCCATTCTCCGATTGATTTTTGAAGAAAGGTTACCACCCACGATTCGTGGTCTCTCTCTCAGTAGTTCAGATACAAGTCTTTAGGGGTGAGTCGTCTTACATTTCAGAGGGCAGCTGAAGACGATTGATTTGAGGGGTTATATTTTTATTTGACTTCCATCACCCCAGAGATTTAAAAGAGTGCAGCAGGTTTGTAGACTGAAAAGCTCAGTATTTAGACGTACGAGCAGAGAGAGGACGAGGGGGGAAGTGGATTTTACGCAGGAGTTCTGTCGTCTTTATTGTGACTTGTTTAGTTGTTAAATGGTTTGAGAAAAGCAATAGACTGCGGCTTTTAGTCAGGCTGCAAGGTTAATGTGGTTGACAAAAATCCTCCAGTGTTAAGAATTTTATTTGATCACCCGCTTTTGACTGTGACAAAATGCACACATAAATAGACACGGGGTGCGATGATAGCAGACTCACGCTGTTCTCCAGAGGACAGAGACGATGTGGACTTGCCCTCCGAAAACACAAACAGCATGCATAATTGCTCACCAACTGACAATGCAGCCATTCATTGTTGTAGACCGAACACACACTCACACACATGTACACGCGTATGCACGCACACATTCAGAAAAGCAAGCTGGATTCCACAGCATGCCCTCCTCCTCCTCCTGAGAAGGCCGATATCTGAGCAGACAGTTTTAGATAGTGCCGTGTGGGAGGGCCCAGCTGGTGGCTGCATGATGAAAAACACTTGTCATGTGATGTAACCCCAGAAAAGTAAAATCTGTCTCTGATGTAATGAGGTTGAGACCAAATTGTCCTATCAGTGAACATGTTTCACGCTGGTTTAGTCCCGTCATTAACACTCAATTCATAAACCTTAAAAGTGTGTGTGTGTGTATGTGTGTGTGTGTGTGTGTGTGTGTGTGTGTGTTCATTATTATGCATGTGAGTGCTAATGTTCATCCCACAGCCATATTTGAACTGTTTTGTATGCTCTCTGTTGCACAACCCTCTTAGAATGCCTTCTGTATTGTGTATTGCATGGAAGAAAACAGTGTGTGAAGGTGTGTGGATACACAGGTGTGAAGTGTGTGTGTATGTATGTGTGTGTGTCTGTGTGTGTGTGCGAGTGAGAGACAGTGTGTAACACTGGAGAAGCTATGAGGGTGCTTTTTGATTCATTGATATGTAAATATGTTTTCATAAGGTTTTTGATAATGTATTATACAATGATGTAAAAGAGAAGATGTACATAAGATTTTAGATAAAGTGTTGACAGGTATATTAATTTATTTGTATTAAAAGAGAGCACTGCATTCCCTGATTGTAACAAATCTGAATTATCCACCAAAGTGGTTTGTGTTGTTTCTTGCTGTGCATAATTTAGCATCCCTTTTGCGTGCAACCCCTTTTTCTTTGTTAGCCCACGTAAAACATAGTGACCCCTCCCACATAGGCTCCCACATCTTTGCAACGCTTCCCGACCTCGGTGTTAATGAGATGATTGATTTTTGTTTTTTTGTGCCTTTTTGTTTACGTTTTCATTTTTTTCAGTATTTTTCATGAAAAGGACAGGGATCAGCCAACTACTGTACATGCAAAGAACTGTATGAAGACCAAACTGGTTCCACTTTTTGATTTTCTGTAATGGATTACTTTTGAATATCTCTATATATTGATATATAAAATCAGACTGAAAATTTCCTTAACGTGTGCTGTATCATTTTCTTCTTCAAATTATCAAACATCACGGAGACATTTCACAGATCTACTGCTCAAGAAAATATTTCTATGTCATTGAAGGTCTTTAAAGGGACACAGAGTAAGATATGCTAAACTGGGGCCACAAATGGCAACAACAAGATGCTGGGACTGTGTGCAGTGTGCAAGTTGTTACTCATAGTGACAAACTCACAGAGAACTAATGCTCAGCTCTGTGGAGCTTTAAAATCTGTTTTGTTTTGATCTTGAGGCCTACACTCGTACTCTTTTTTTCACATTCATTTCTGATTCTATGGGCAGCTATTTGCAGTTAAGAAGCTAAACAAATGCAAATGCACATATGCACCTGTCCTGTACCAGTGAGCACAGAGTAAAGTTTAACACACCAGTGAAGATAGATGAGTACTTTGAAGTTAGCTAGATATTTTATTTCAATATTGCCACTATTGTCATCATAGTTGTTATAATATATGTCAAAGGTATGCGATTTTCAGCTTGTCACTGAAATCTGTCCTCAAGTTGTAAAAAATCAGCTCTGAATGCATCTTCATCTTCAGGCAGCCTGTTTGAAAATCAGGAGGAGGCGTGTCCTCATAAGGTACTATGTGTTTACATATTGTTTAATTTATGTATGACAAACATGCTAACTAACTTGTGATACACGTAACAAAAGAACTGCCAGGAAGCCATTTTTATTCACCAATATCTGTCATGTGTTTGGTAACATTAGCTAATTATCTGCTGTAGACTTACAACAGAGGTCTGTCTCATATCGTATGGATTCATCTGTCGCTGTTCATGTTAAATGCTCTTACAGTATGTTGAGTCCGCTCTGACTGAGCTGCTTTCACATCCATTCACTTACAAAGTGATTCATCAGCAGACAGAAAAGCAGTAGTAGGCCGAGATAAATCCAGTCCATTATCATTATTAAACTGAAGGGGGACAAATGCTTTCCAAATCTTCCTTGACGCACCCCTGTTTGGATATTAATACTATTATTACTTATTATTAAGTATTTGTTTTTATTTCTTTTTGCTGCAGCAGACATGTACATAGATGTGTCATAGATGTTCACTGCTGCACAAAGGCACAAAGAACACCTTTATTCACTGTGGCATGAAGGCCTGTTTGAGTGGGGGATGGTGCATATCCACCTATAGATCTATGGAATAGGTGCATAGCCTGTGCCTTCACATGAATGCATATTGCCAAAATGCTTTAATTATGTGGTTCATATGTAAACATGGGCCATCAATTCAAAGCAAACTGTGTTTTGTTTGATGGAGCAGCACTGATCTCCATACTGGCATACTGTATTTTATCTCTATTTGACTGACAGAAAAACAGCTGATTCCACCCCTCTCTCCATCTCTGAGGATATATATTTGCTCGGGGTCATTACAGCAGCAGGACAGTCAGTCATCCAGGCTGGAAGGAAATCCTCAGGGGAAATGAGGTGGCTTTGCTCTGTCAGACAGAAATCCAGCCTCCTCCCCGTCTCCACACTCAATCCTTTTTGTTTTATCTCACGGGCGTAATCTCAAGTCCTTGCAGAAAGATTAAAGCTCCGGCCCTCACTGTTTCCCAGGGGGTTAGAAGAACAAAGGCCACTCAAACACATCTACTTTCACGGCTGACTGGGCCATTCCAGCTGCCATACAGTGGGACTGCAGGTGAATCGCATTGTGTCCTCTCTCACAGTGGAATTAGTACAATTCGGTGGGTGTCATGTTTATAATTGTCTGTCACACTTGAAAGGGATTAGATCTAATCCCTTGGATATGCTCATTTTAGAATTCCAGATTTATGTACATTGTTGCTTTCTGTATGTGTGTTATTGTGTTTGATTTGGCTGACAGAGGTTAGAGTGAAATAGAGGAGCTGTGCCACCTGCTGGTCAGGTGTGTCACTGCAGCAACAAAGCCGACAAACAAGTGCAGCCAATGTGGCTCAACCACTGTATCAAAGAGCATGTTTGCTTCTTTCAATAAGCACAGTACCCTCCCTTTTCTGTCATTTTATTAAAAACAGGCAGTTTATACATCAGTATAACAATAACTATAATACAATCGATAACTTAGTTTGTTGGCACCCAAAAAAGAAGAAAAATAATTTTTTCATGGATTTGGCATGCAGCAAGTATTTTGCATTTCTTTTAATATTTTACACACATTGTATTTAAAAAGTGCTTAGCTGCTGCTATAATTAGCCATCTGCAGATTTATTCTAAAAACACCCGGGATACTGAAGTTTTTATAAAGTCTGATAAAGTTTTATCATAAGCATAGACCTTTTGATAAATGTCAACACGTTCATGAGACCAATAAAATCGATGTATCATAATAAATATTTTTGTCATTGCATAGTTTGCAAAGCTAAGCCTCTACTTGGATGTGCAAATATCAGATATAACTATGAACATCAAACATCAGCAAATACAATAAAAAACAGCCAATTTAAAGCTTTAACTCACTCACTGAAGATGTAAAGGCCTGTTATAATCAAGTTGTTCCATCCAAACCTCAAGCTAATTCTCCTGCAGATGTTCAGAAACAGAATCAAGGCATACAACAGCTCCATCCAAGCGCATAGCGTGAACATTAAACTGGGTTTCTAAATGCCTCAGGTAGACAAGAGCACATGTGAGAGGACTGTATGTCTGCAGATTCTTTTCCAGTTTTTCGGTACTACGAAGCTCGAGCTTTAGCGTGGGCCTGCAGGAGGGAGGCCGTATCCGTGTGAGAACCTTGCAGGGCGATGGAGAGAGCTGTCCGACCACGCTGGGGGATAAAAACAAAGAAAAGAAGAAAATGAGGAGCAAGACACTAATCTTTTTTTTTTTTTTTATGAAATGAAACACATCAGACACAAGCGTATGATAAAACACCTATTTTAAGTCAAGCTAGCAGAGTGGCTGTACTGATTAAAATATCTCAACAATTACTGGATGGATGCCAGGAAATCTGGCTTACTTTGTGCTTATTTGCAAATAGTGGCACCTTAATGAGTTAAACTAAACTAACATTGTAAACATTAAACCTGCTAAACAACAGGATGTTGGTGCATGGTGCGTACCACCATGAGGTTCACATTTTTGGCTCTCAGTGAAATATTACCATGCAAATGCGAATACTATTTCACAGTCAAGCTAAGAGGATAAAACTGTTGGTATCATGTGTCATTGGTTCAGCTCATTTTATTTTCTTCTTGAGCTGAAGCGAAAGGTTTCCTTAGCTAACTGGGATTCTGTCTCCTCAGATCGACATGCACAACATAAATGCACATAAGCACCACAGGTTTCATACAAATTTATTGGACTATAACAATAGTTTCATCACTTGGCGAGACTTTGTCTGTCTGATTCCCACTGAACTCGACCATGAAATGCAGGTTGTACAACAAACTGGCAACCACTTGAGGCGGCATGTGCTTCGAGCATCAGCGGTGCTGTGATGTGAATGCAAGGGAAGGGGAGTATAGGCTTAATATTACCTTAATGTATTAAAAGTCTACTGCATGCAATCAAACATCGGCATGTTATTATTGTCATGCTGACATTAGCATCTAGCTCAAAGCACCACCGCGTTGAAGTACAGCCTCACCGAGCCTCTAGCATGGCTGTGGGCTTAATCTTGTTTTCATGTGAAGAGTTCCAAGGTGCAGAATTAATGCTCCCAAAAGACAGATTAAATAATAAAACTACAGTATTTGCAAGGCTGCGTTTTCAGTCCTTAAGATAAGTTAAGATTTAATTTCCTCAGACTTTAATAAGTCTGATTAATCTGAGTTTGTGTCAAGGTGAAACACTGTTTGGAGTCGAGATAGGACGCCTGTGGTTGATGGTCTTTTATTTTCTCTTAAACTCTACTCTGAATGCAGACCATGTTATAAGTAGAGGATACATTTGCATCCTGCTCTTTCCCTCTGCCTCCACTCACTCTAGACTGGCAGATAAGGTACTGTTAGCGGATTAGCTCATTTGAGCCCAGAGAGATTTGTCTTACTGTGGCCCTGATTAATCCTGGGAAAGCTCTATTCAGCCGCATCCAGACTGTCAGTCCACCCACGTCCACACAGTGTCAGTCAAAACATGCCAGCTTTCATACATCTAAGCTCCTTTTTGTGCTCACTTATGTGAATAGAAAAGTAGATATGTGGTTTTATTAACAAATATAACAGGATTGTACCACAGCAATAGAGTTGGAGTCATCATATGAACTATATACTGAAATTTAATTTAATGGTTTCCTTGTATTAGTCCATTTACATTCCTGTCGTATAAAGACCATAACAACTTATACCATGGACAAGGAAACTTGTAGCCTGCATCTTAGACTATCGCACTGAAAAGGAAGACTTCCTATAGTTTCTCTGGTAGAAAGGTTCATATTGAAAGGAGGATGTCCATGGTGACGGTCTGCAGTTTCACCTTGTCAGTCAGCGTGAGGTCACACTGGCTCCTCTCCAGCAGTAGCCTCGCGATGTGTGTGTGGCCCCGCTCGGACGCGAACATCAGGGCCGTGGCTCCCTGGTTGTCCTGGATGTTTGCGTCTGCTCCGTGGCTCAGCAGCAGGCGAACCATCACAACTCGCCCGTGCCTCACTGCCAAGTGCAGAGCCGTCTGGCCCGTCTGTGGAGTGGGACAGATCATAGGACAGGGACAGAAGATGAGAATTTTGAGATTTTCCTATTTTGCACTTTATTTAGTTGCACTTCAACAAGAATCCAGACTTTTAACACATGTTGCCTTTTAAAGTCCAGTCTCTTGCTGGCTTTAGAAGAACACAATATTGCAGTCAAGTTGCAAATTGCACATAAAGTTTTGGAAGTAACAAGATTTTTTTTCTTTAATCGGCAAAACAATAAATACGAGTCAAGCTTCAGAAACACTGCATCTCACATTTGCCATAATGCAGCTGTCTTTCATCAGAACCTAAGTTGCACCAGTTACTCGTTACATTTTGATTGTGTTGGTGGTGTTACCTGGCTGGAGCGAATGCGAATGTTGCCAAGCTCCATTAGCTTGCGGACCACCTCCATGCCACCTGGGCCATCAGGTGCTGTCAGCGAGGCCAGCATCACGGCTGTGTAGCCGGCATTGTTCTGAAGGTTTACGTCACTCACGCCTGTGAAGCAAGAGAAAAACTCAAATTCAGTTTTCTCAGTGTTTACAAGTCAACTATTTCCATGTACAGCAACCACAGCAATGCAATACCTGTGTCCAGTAGCAGGCTGACGATACTGTAGTTACAGTGGGACACGCTGTAATGCAACACCGTGTTGCCGTTGTCGTCAGCCATGTTGATCAAGAAGGCCAGCAGTGAAGGTGTGGTCTTCTTCACTTCTCTCAGGCACATAGCCAACCTGCTGGCCACTGAAGCCTCCTCGGCTGCTACACTGAACCAGTGCTGAAACAACACAACCAGGGCTTCCCTCTGGAAAAACACCATGTAAGGTTGAAATGTTAGTAAAGAATCGCCTGTTTTCACTTTCGTCAGATACAGAGCAACAGTACTATTCATTTGGAGATATCCTTCTGTCCACTTGATGAATGTAAGTCCAGTTAGGTTATTCAATATTTTCCTTTGATTTGACCATGATTCTGTCTATGAATCAACAGCTTACCGTGGCGTCATTGGGATTATCCATGTTTTCCATGTGATCATTCAGAAACTGACAAGCAGCCATAAAATCTGCGCTCACTGTCTCCCTAGAAGAAAGAGCATGTGTGCACGGGGAAAGAGAATAAAAATACAGTTTGTCCCATAGCATTAAAAATATATTCCCATGAGATGAGATAAATATGAGCTATTCTGGTAAACATCACAATTACGTTTTCCAAACAAACATTGATAAGGCGTTTGCTCCAGGAGTCTAACCTGCCCCTGGTGGTGGTGTCTGAGTTCCCGTCCATCTGTTCTCCTGGGGGCTGAGGTTTCATTTTGGCCGTTTTCTCTGGAGCCTCAGCTTCCACAGACGCTACGCCTCCATCTGTCCGCCCTGATCCCGATCCATCCGATATCATCTGTCCGTTCGGGCTTGTTTTCCTCTCTCCCTCCATCCGTTTCTTCTCCGGGTCTGCGTCCACCTGGGCAGCAGCCATCACCAGAGGGCTGCTGCTTCCCTCCTTCTGCTCGCTCTGCTTCACAAAGTCCTGCCCAGCCACATGTCCACTAGCAGTTGCTTTGTGTCTTTAAAGAATAAAGAAAGGAGAGCAGAGCGGAAAATTAAAACTATCAGCCACCCAGATGCTGGCAGATGTTGGCAACAGAGTTTTTAAGATGTACTTTACAAGGTTCACCTATTGTTTAAATGCCACAAAAACTTTGTCTGAGCTGGAGTTTTAGGAACAAAGCAGAGATTTTTGGAAGAGGATTCTAATGCATTATTCATGTATAGGATAATTCGGTCAATATATTGAGTCAAATCCTTTTAAAGTTTCAAAGCTGGAAGCTAAAGGATACAGTGAAATCAAGTTGAACATAATCTCTGTGTGGTTTCATTTTCAAAGTCAAAATTCTCACTGTATTGACTCTGTTTGTTATGACCAACCAGATTTCATATTGTGGTCATTTTTAGCCAAAAAGTTTCCTGGGCCCCAGAAAAAAACACAGAAGAAACTGCCACAGTCACTCTTTCCATCTTCTCTGACAATCCTTACTTAAAAGGCATAAACTCTGGTGGAGGCTTTTAGGAAATGACAAATGCTCACTGCAGCTCATCAGTCATCCTAAAGCATGGGAGGCGCCGCCTTTCTCATTTCACTGACAACTTTACAGGGAGTGGCAGTCATCTTTCAAACTTAAATTATGATGTTTTTCTCAGTCAAAAACAGTAGCTTAAATAACCTCAAGTTAGTATGTCTGACAACCAAAAGTATGGTTGAAGCAATAATCATAACTCTAAAGTCAGAGAGAGTTATTTACTAACCCTTCATTAACACCCCCAGAATGTAGGTTTTTTGACATCCGGGTCCATCCATCTGTCCTGTTGATGGATTTAGAGGCTACATGGAGGCCAAACACAGAGAATATGATGAAATGTTAAAACACAGCTGACCAAGAACATTATATGCTTTTGATGAAATACATATTCATCATAGTTTATGGCAGTAATTTTTGACACATCCACTTCTTCACAATTGAACATTTAGTCAAAATCATTCACATTGATGAAGACGAGAATCACACAAACAACCATCAGTTTACATCTAACAGGTAACTCAACTTGTGGGTCTGAATTTGACAG
>JAOXYL010000071.1:17383821-17395580 GCA_028564955.1 Terapon puta
TGAAATACATATTCATCATAGTTTATGGCAGTAATTTTTGACACATCCACTTCTTCACAATTGAACATTTAGTCAAATGAAGACGAGAATCACACAAACAACCATCAGTTTACATCTAACAGGTAACTCAACTTGTGGGTCTGAATTTGACAGCGGTACATCATGATCCTGCCTCTTCTGCAGTAAATGGTAACAGAATTAGGAACTTTTTGAAGACATATCGTGTTTCTTCAGTGAAATTAAAATGAGCTCGTATCTGTCAAGGTCCAGACATAAAGCTGCTCTTATTCTTGTGTTGATACAGCTGCGCAGTTCTCATATTAAGATGACAACAACACAAGCTCTATTTTACACAGGCTTTGCACTAGACAGGGTTTCACTAGCTCATATCAGTGACATTTCAATAACTCTATTCAACCCCCATGGGCCTTCTCATTAAAGCAATAGCAACTATTAAAATACAAATACAAAACATATACTGTTTTGATAGTAGGAGTTTCTATGTTTAATTCTATTTTTTTTAAACGTACAAGTAGGATTTCAAAACATGAATTAAATATGTCATCAGTTCACTGAACATGCTCACCTGACTCAGATTTGCACGCTGGGATTTTGATGCTTTTTAAATAAGAAAGCTCAAAACCTGAAAACAATGGCAGTTCAAAAGACCTGAAACAACTGATCGTTGATCATGTGCTCCAACTGAAAGTAATGTATATAATAATGTATATAATGTAATATAAATCAATACAAAACACCTAAAATGAGGTACAACATAGTGACAACTTCCACTCTATTAGAAATTAATATGCATTTAATTACATTAAGCCCTCAGAATATGACATCCAATTAGCTTCACTTTAACAAGGGTAGTCAAAATGGCCTGTAAGAAGTCAAAGCCTGTGGACAAATGTGTGGCAGTAAGTTATTTTCAGATACAAATTTGGCTTTTACTTGATTTTTGAATACACAGTATATACAATACAACAGTACCTTCAAGTTGGATCTTCTCTTCATCACCATGCTGGGTGTAGTAGGAGGTAAGGATGTCAACAAGTCCCATCATCTCCTGCTGCAGAGAGTTGACTTTGGGGTCTGGGTGCTTTGGAGGATTACCATCCATTCCTGACTCATGGTCTGCACACAAACACTCCCACTGCTGATTCAGAAGCCTCTTGATCTTCTTAATGTGGTGGGTGACTACTGCTGTATCTATACTGTCATCCAAGGCACCTCCAGGTTTCACAACCATTTGTGGGCTCCTTTCAGCAGAGTCTTGTTGTCGACTTCTCTGTCCATTTGTGGTAACAGGTTTTGCAGAGATGAATGCATCTGGACTACCTGACATTTTATCATGTGGTTCAATAGATCTCACCACTGTCTCATTTCCATCCTGTTCGACCACCACTCTCTCTGCACGGACCCAAACCCCGGGATTGCTGAGGTGCTCAATCTTCTCATCTTTCCTTTGGCTCTCCTCCTGCTGCTCCCGTAGCTGCCCTAACGCCCTCTGGAGCTCCAGGCCAGTCTCATGGAGCTTCTGTTCCAGCACAGCTACCTTAGCCTGCAGGGATGTCACTGTAAGCAGCTCATCCAGATCTGTACTAGTTCTCCATTCGTGTATTGGATTGCACACATCTGGACTGACGCTGTGTCTTGGAAACATGACGTGACTTTCATGCCGAGGCCTTTTGACATCAACTGTGCCATAGTGGGACGATGTGTACGGATCTGCACTTCCATTCATTGATTGGGGTGGCATGTGTGGACTCAAGCCCATACGGAGCCTTTCTCTTTCCTCTTGAAGGATGCAGATCTGTGCCCTGAGCTCTGGAATCACCCGCATCTCCATCTCCAGCTCCCCCACCCGTTCAAGGGCCTCCGTCAGGCGCCTCAACAGCCCTGAGCAGTCCTGGACCCGAGAGCTGTTCGATGAGTAGAAGACATCTTCACAGGACGTGTTCCTTCCATCGAGGTAATCCCTTGAACTTCGGAGGCTGCCAAGGTCATCAGTGGATTCAGATCCTTGTCTCAAAAGTACTGTGAGTGGCAGACTGGAGGCACGGAGGAGATGAGGTCTGATGTGCTCACCCAGAGGCTGTTCATCAAACTCCTTGATTCTGGCCTCCATCTCAGCCAGGGATCTGAGCCCAGTGGGAGAAAGTGCCGACCTGTGATCATTTGCCCAGGAGGAGTAGCCCTGATGATGGGCATCTGAAAGTCGAGACCTGGGCCCAAGAGCACCAGTAGATCCCCAGGGGCTGGCGCGGTAGCCACACCCAGAAGGGTTGAGGTGCCTGGGTAGAGTGCTTGCACGAGGGCCCTTGCTTCGGCGCTGAATGGGGACTCTTTTGATTGTGTTGCCTTTCTCTATGTCATCTACATATTTAAGGAAGTCCAAGTCAAGTCGAAAGCCATAAGGAGTTTCCACTGAGTATGGGGGCTTCCCTTTAATTCCATTCTCGGTTGTTTTATGGGGCAAGATATTTCCTGTGAAGATTAGAACAGTATTAGTATCCCTTGAAAATACATGATTAGTTAATGTTAATTTAGTTCTTTTTTTTACCGTTTTGGCCTTCCATCACTTTTTGTCCTCAGCTGTCCAAACAATTTGTTGTCACATTATCTGGTTGGACTTTTCGTATCTGACAAAACAAACACAATCAAATGAAATAGAAGGTTGAATTGAGCCAGCAACACATGGAGAACACATTGGGGAATTTTTACAAGTTGCAGAAGTGGTTATTGTGAGGCTATCTAATAAAATAATGAACACTTGCATGATTTCTGAGAGGGTAAATGCACAATTTTTGGCATTTGAGGTCCAGCTGTGGTATTTTTGGTGGAAAAATAAGTCAAAATTTCATAACCAGAAGAAGGACTAGGCTAAACAGCAACAGTCCTGCATTTGTATTCACACGTGTGGTGCAAAGCACAAAACACAAAAATTCTATCCAATTATGCTTGAGTGCTCTCTTCTCTCTTCTCTTTCTCTCTCTCTTCTCACTCTCTTCTTGTCCCGAAGACTTCTGTTTTTCTCACACTCTCACTGCTTCATTTCTTCCATGCATCAGGCTGCTATTATTCAATGGTGGCAGGCCTGATGTTCACTTGATTACAGCCCTGCCATCCAGGACGAGAGCTGAAAATAGCTGGAGACTGTTTAGCCCAGCAGCTATGGCCAGAGGAGAAAAATATACTCCTACAGACACAAATACAGACAACCATTGTTGTGACTCACTATTTTCCTCCTTTCCTGCTCTCCCTGTGCCTCCCACTGGGTCTGAAGGCTTCTATTCAGATCCTTGGTTTACTGAGCTGTCTCAGACTGTAACTTCCTTTTCTTCTCTCGTGTTTCACTAGCACGTATTTGAGTTGTGCATGATGTTTACAGTACATGGTTCTACTGAGTTCTGATTCTTCTGACTCTCCCTTCTTCTTTCTATTTAGTCTATAGGGATGGAGAATAGCCTGTACTCTGTCTATCTTTGCTTCCTTTTCCTCTGTCTCTCAATGTCTCTCCCTTCCACCCTCACCTCTTCCCTCCTCCCATGTTCCCCTCCCCTCTCCTGACCACCAGCCTCTGCGGCAGCGTGCTGTCCTCTTGAGGCACCACAGCCACTGAGCCGCAGCCCCAAACAATGTCAACTATGCAGTAAACAGACAAACACCACCAAATGGCCCTGCTGGGAATTTTGACCTCCATCATTCACACTGTCTCTGATGGCCAGTGGTAAGAAGCTACACATCTCCGAATTACAGATACAGATGCACACATTTAGACTAAGATGTAAACATAGAGATATGTGCAATACACATGAAGTCAAAAAGTCATCAGACAAGTGTACATGCATACTTTTGGGTCCCGCTTACACTCTAAGTCTGTCATGACTGGCGTGTTGGTCTTTCTAGATACTAGTTTAATACATAAGTTGTGCAAATATTACAAAAAAAGGGTTCATATTCCATAACAGTTTGTGAGAATGAACATAGGATGGCATAAAACAACATGGCTCTGTATTGTTTAACATTTTGTGATACTTTTGCTTCTATGATGAGTTTTGATAGTAATCAGTGATCATTTTTCTTTACATTACATTTAGGATTAAAGAATGTTTGCCCGCAAAATTGTCTGTGTATAAAAAATAATTATCTTAAATAGTTTCTTAGCATTAGAGGAAGTCAATTAAAATGGTTCAAGAAGGTAAATCAAGAAGGTTCAAATCAACAAATAAACTGAGTATGAATGTAAGTAACATTTAAGGTCACATTTCAGTACAGTTTTCTAAACGTAATTCTCACATTTCTACTGGTATACTTTCTGATCTCCAGGCCCAGTCATAATACATTCTCTGTATTTATCAAATATAAGGATCCTTATTTATCGGGTAAAAGAAAAGTGCTGTAAAGAAAAATAGAAAGCAGATCTGTTAAAGGAATATAAGTTATCTTCCTTCTCACTGTATGTTCTGTTGCCTTTATACATGTGTGTTACATTGAAACTGATACAGTGTGAATGTTGTTATCCCAGTGAGGTTTTATGATGTTGAGAGGAATCTTTCAGCACTTGATCTGACGCGTCTAAATTTAGCCTATACATGTGGGTGTAAAGCTAAAGTACATGTCAAGAGACTAGACCAGACATGTGTGTACATTTTACACACTAATACAGTAGAAGATTATCGAGATGTCCTCCAGGTAGACAGTCAACCTGGGAGGGCAACAAGATCAATAATTTTGTTGCGATAAAACGTCCAGAGCCAGTGAAGCATTAAGATTAACAAAGAAGTCTAATGTTGACTACAAGCAGAGGCTGAATTCACCGTTGACCCTGTCAATCAGCGCTGTACAGCAGAGCACCTGTTACTGCAGACATCTCAATTAGTCTCTCCGCAGGCTCAGTCAACAAGTTGAGAATTTGGCGGCTGGCTTCGTTTCAACAGAATGGAAACACTTTTAGCAAAATGATCTTGCATTTGAGCTTTGAAGTTGACGAGATGGAGAGTTTCATTTCTAGATGACCTTGTAAGAAAATATCATTCCTATTGCACAAATGAAATATAAATAATAATACATTGAATACTCTATTTGCAGGACTTGGATGATATTTTGGGAAATAATCTTGAGGTGACTGATGCCATTGTTTTGTCGGTATGCTAAATATGAAGTTTCATTTGGCAGACAGTTAGCCAAGCGTAGCACAAAGACTGGAAGCAGGGGGTATCAGCTAGCAAGACTTCAGAACACAAGCCCATGTGAAATCACAACTAAATTTTGTTTTTTGCATAGATGACTAAACAAATTAGATACAACATCCTAATTAGTGAGATTTAGAGGCCAGGTGAATTTTGTCCATTTGGATTTTGTGCCAGGCTAACTTCCAGTCTTTATGCTAAGCTAATACTTTGCCTCCAATTGACCGATATGGCTCTTGGCAAAAAAGTAAATCTGTGGATTTCACAAAATGCCCAACACTTTTATTACATTTTAGACTATTTATTGCTTGCCCTCAGACAAACAAAGAGAAATCCAGACTGCTGTAGCCCACAAGTTTCTTACAGTAAATATAGACACACTTGTAAAATGTCTCTCTGACCAGGTTACCACAGAGGAAACAATATAGCAGAGTTAGGGTTAGGCTATTCCCAAGAGTCATTGCCTAACTCTCTCCACATTTCCGTGGTATAGGTTTTAATTGTGTATGCTTGGAGCAGTAGGCCCACCTCACAGGAAACGCAAGAAATGAAACGTAAAATATTTGCTTTACCCCAGACAGGCCCCAGCCAAACACGACTGCACAATGCTGCAGTGCTGCTGCCTCTGCACAGATTGAACTAAAGCCAAAGTCAAGTACCAGAATTTTTTTTCGTTTTTGAAATGAAGGTTTCCTTTGTGTCTATCCAAACCTCTTGTATTTCACTTTCACGGTTTCAAGCGTCCGTATTCCTTTGATCGAGTCCTTTTCAACTTTGTGTTCCCACAGCAGCTGCTCTCCTCCTCTGGGTAAATGTGTCCTTTCTCACACAGACCTTTTAGACTTCCTACATAAGCACAAACCTCATAATCACAACATCTCTATCCACAGCATTCTTTAGCAAGGCCACAAATTAAGTATGAACTCTTGACACAGCAGGAGGGGCGACCTCCCAATGAAGCAATGATAAATGCGTGAACCTAAGATAAGGGGTCATTACTGATTTCAAGTCAGCAGCAGTGAACATTTGGTTCGGTCACAGATGGCACCAACAAAGCCCACCAACCCTGCAGTGCTCATTTTTAGGTATGTTAGTAGCCAGGGATTCTTAAGGTAATGTCACTTAGCCAGTCCGCCACATTGGTCCAGACTGAAACTGATTCAGCTTATTGTTTTGATTGAAATGTATTGGTTTGGTAATCTCTGATCCCTCAATCTTGCTCTGCCAGCAGGTCAAAATTTATATTCGGCCAGTAAGGCTCAGGACATTCCCGTTAGCTTCAACTACACGTTGTCTTTTTTGCTAATTAGCCACCTTTAGCATGCTAGCACATTAATGGTGAACACAGTAATCATTACACCTACTAAACATCAGACTGTTAGCACTGACATAGTAAACCTGTTAGCATGCTGACATTAGCATTTAGCTTTTTAGCATCTAGCAGTTAAGCACAGCCTCACAGAAACCACCAGTCTTTCCGTAATTCATGTACTTGCTGTAAATGCTGTTTTTGTTTATATTCGTGTAAGGTAAACTTAATGTGGATACCTCACCACCTTGTCACAACGACCACCCCACTTGAAGCCTATTCTGGGTTTAGACAGAAACATTTTTGACACAACTATAAGGTGACTTCTCATTTTTCCTTTACAGTGGGATTTGAGTTACGAAGTTCTGCCCTTGCAAGTTGCCCATCTGTGAGTCCCTCCCTGTGTCCTTCTCTCCCTCCAGGCCTGCCCATCTGTACGTACTGAATGTATATACATGTTTCCCTCTCTATGTTCTGTTCCCGGAAAAAAAAAATCATTCCATTCATCCAGTTTTTGGCTGTACAGATGGCGGTTTTTCCAGCGCATAACTCTAAACCGTGTCTTCTGTTCGGAGTTGATTTAGGAACCAAAGCCAAGCGTTTTGGGCTTGAACTCTTTTTCCCATCCTGTTCTATCTGTCTCCCCTTTTTTTCTGTCAAACTCACATTTTTCACTCACTGTCTCCACAAAGACTTCCTCGAAATCCCTCAAGTGCTGTGATCTTTTTTCAGTTTGCATGTTTTTGTCTTTGTAATTTTGGACCATTGGATCTCTCCTGGTCATAGTCCAACAGCAACAGGGTCAGATTTGCATTGTGGCATCGAAGCCTCATTGTGTGGTATGTGGGGCCAAAGCTCATAGGATGAAACAGCTGCCAGGGGCTTCACGCGAGGAAGAAAGCTGTGGTATGTTAACATGGCAAGGTTAAAATAGAAAGTCTGCTGCCTGTGTGTGTGTGTGTGTGTGTGTGTGTGTGTGCGTGTGTGTTAATGTGATGTTTGTGGAGGTTCTAGTTCACTTCCTTTCAGTGAAAATATAGATGTAAATATAATTCAGCATTTAATCTTTAAAAGGCAAATGTATTCCCTTAAAATATGATTAGTATTCAGCACGGGCCCAGAGGTCCACTCCGCACAATTTGTTAAATCACTTTAGAGTCAAAAGCTTTTCTGACCCTGAATTTAGATCAGCCAGTCCCAGATCGAAGACTTTCAAGGTCAGCATTCAGCATCCCTGCTTTGATTAACTATCCAATCCAACAGTCCTCCGCTGGCTGAGAGATATGAGATGAATATTAAACCAGACCTTACCTTGTGACATGTGTTCAGCAGTTTCCTCCACTTAGTCTTACTGATGTGAGGGCGTGTTTGTCAGACAGTCCCCTACAATGTGCTCTCGCCTCAGATCAGCCTGCGTGTCTGTCTCCTGAGGAAGGCGGGGAGGTGCTGTCAGGCGGTGTGGCATGCCGCGGCTGTTTGGTAAATGCCAATGTGCTGCCCCGGCCATAACAGAAGCTGGGTTTGCTTGTGTGTAGAGGAGAGCACGGAGCAGGGAGGGGCTTGCAGACATGCCTTCCTACGGTGCCTCCTGTCCAACGAGACTGACAAGTGGGAGGCTAGACATCCAGAACCACTCCCATTCCTTCAGGCAGCAGCCAATAGGAGTTCAGAGGTGTCGCTGTCTGGGAAAGTCAGCGGCTCTTCTGGGACCCTGGTGACAACATGTCAAAGTATGGAGCATCTGGTACTGGGTAAGAGAAAGTACCAGAGTCACCTTACTGTGTACCGTCCATAATCTTCTCAGATAACAGTGGTGACCATGCAGTGCCTCATAGACCTTCCTCTTTCAGAATGTGTAACCCTACCCAATGTTATGTGGTCTCTGTCCTCCATAATCAAGCGAACAGGGGGGAGAGGAGAGGGCTTGGTGCCATCCATGGGGGTTAATTCTTTCAGTGCATACCTCTCATTCTTCATGGATCCTCTTTCAGCCCGTATCCAGCATCTTCCTTTGGGACACTAACATGAAAGTGTTTTCTACTCACTTTATAAGGATTGTAGACAAGAAACAACAGTTTGGTCTAATTTGCCTTTACTTTATGACCACATTTGCTGTGAAATAATATGCTTTCTCAGCCCTGAAATATCTCAACAATTGTTTGCAGTTTTGCTGCAAAATTTTATTCAGATATTTATGGCCCCCAGAGGATATACACGCCAGAGTGAATAGTGCTGACTTTTACATTTATGGTGCCCAGATGATGACCCTTATTAGGTCTTACTTTGGTGTTCTCCAACTCAACATCAACAGGTTGCTTTGGTAATCACATTTGTGGTTTTACATGAAATTTCTCAAATCCTAGTGAATGTATTTCCATTTTTTAAATTTGGTTTGACATCCATGTCACCCCACAAATTCTTAACTTTTACCTTCTTAGCTTTGATGATACCTTAACTTTTCATCCAGTGGCATCATCAGGTCAATATTTACTTTGCTTTACTTTCCCATTAGCCTCATCTGTACTCATAGTCAGTGCAATTTAGTAAATGTCAACACGCTGACACACTTAACTGAGAAGATGAACACACTAATCAACATAAAGTTCCTGCTAAACATCAGCATGTTAGCTCTGACATTGTGAGTATATTATTATATTATATAACATTATTATCATATTCAGTACACAGCAGCTCACTCATTCTGTTTACTTTATACCTCAGTTTGGATCTCTCTTTATTTCTCTCTTTCTCTTCTGCAACTGGCTCAGTTTGTCTCCTCAGGCCAAGAGAATGTTTTCAAATGTTTTTTCCATCATGTTTCGCCCACAGTATGTGCCATACAGTGAAAACTGTTTGTCACAGTCAAAGCTTGAAGCATCCAACTTGAGTCTGACTTGAAAGTTAAATAAACTGGGCGATGTTGATTAAGTGCATGACATGATGAAGCGGGAGAGCCGCTCGAAGAGCTGCAACCACCGCCTTGTGCACCACCATGGATGGAAAAGGAATTAGCAAGAATTAGCAAGAAATACTCCTTTTCCATTACCCAAGCAGACAACTGACTCCGAGAGGGATTGTGGTTTAACTGGAGGGAGAGAGAAGGAGAAAAAACAGTCTTTATTGGACAAATGACTGCTGACGGACTGACCACATACTGCGGAAAACTTGGCCAAAAGGCAAAAATGTTCTCAAAGGCAGTTTCACAGAAGGATTTAGAGTTGCATCACATTTGAGGAGTGTGGGGTATAAATGAACTTTGTAATATACTTAAAATATTAGTTGAAATATGAGTTGTAAATTATTAACTTAAACAAATAGACGTTTTGGGCCCACAAAGTGAAATGCATTAGGCATGAGGCTTGTCGGCTGCAGGGTATTAATTTTCCACCCATTTGACTGTTATTACTTGTGGAAGCTGCCTCCCGGTGGAAAGTATAGCTGGAGGTAAGTGAAACACTGCCAGGAGGCAGGTCCTCCTTTTAGCAAAAATCATGTGATGTTTTTAGAGGCTGTGTTCACTGAGGTTTTGTCTCTAACGTTTGCTAATCTTACCAATAATTAATAGGTCAGTATTCATATGCTGTTTTACTTTTTCTCAATAATTTTGATTTGAGAAGTTGGACATGTAAAGTACAGCCTAACTGACACAAAACAGATGGAGAAGTTTTAAGTAGATCAGTCTAGCTAAAGGTCTGTGCGACGTCTTCCTCCCATTTGATGTCTGTTATATAACTGTGGCTTGTGGTCAGGGGAGTTGCAGGTTGTGCTGGAGCTGCATTGGCCAACTGGAAACAGCGTAAGTAGTCATGTAACAGTGACCTATGAATCAAGACTGTCCTTTTGACCAGAAGGCCACAGACCCTTGACAGCTGAGGTTACTCGACGTCAGAGGTGCACAAGTCTTAAGCAAAGTGGCTCATCTTAGCATTTAGATATCAGTTTTTGGTTTGATGTTATTCAGCATTACTGTTAGCTTATATTTATGCTGAGGTTACAGTACATAGGTTCTCATGAGGACCTGTACAGTTCACCAGCTGATCTGGGTCAAACAAGTCACTGAGTATTTTAGGTCATTCTGGCAGAAAATGATAAAACATAGAAAATAACAAAACTCATGATTTAAAGTACTTTTTTTCCAATCAAATCTGAACATAATGTTAATATCTATCTGAGTTAAGCATTGTTAATTGACAAGTCAGCATAATCTTCTGAAAATAATAGACTGGGCAACTTCTAACTAGATTGATTTTCAATAACATTTTCCATGACATGGTCTAAATGTAACTTGTAGAATGTTATATGGTATATGTTCACGTTAGAGGAAAAGAAAAAAAAACTGTTTTACTATGATATTTGCACTTGATTGCTCAAAATATATGAAACTTATAAGGTTGACATTTGATTATTATATGCCATTGAGTTCATTTAAAATATAATGATGTTCAGTATTAATCTACATAGACCAAAATAGCTTACATTTCCTTTTGGAATCCAGCTTGGTTAGTTTATTCAAGTTCACTGACAACAAGCCAAAAAATGTAAAATGCTGTTGAGAAATCATACCAGTGTCTACAGTAGAAAGAGCAAGGCTGCAGAAAATGTGGACTGACCACAAACGTGCCAGGGGAACAAAAATCTATTTGGTGCTGGCAGTTTGAATAAGCAGGTAAACAGTCTGTGTTTATAGCAGATAAATAGTATTGTGAAATATTTCAACAGCTACTGTAATAGCTAAACCTCATCATGTTGCTGCATGTGTCTATTCAGGCAGTCAGTCATGGGGCTAAATCATATTTGGGTGATGGCTGGAAGGAGAAACGCAGATTATTATTTGTTCCAAATGTCACTTGCATTATATCGTTAGAATGGAAGGAGGAGGGAAATTGCATCAAGAAATGTTTCCATATCAAAAGCAAACGACCTACAGATCAATCAGAAATGTTCAACACGCACAAAGCAACCAGGGGGTTTCGAATAGATGTTGCAGTAGACTTGCTTCAGCACCCTCCAGCGGGAACCGCTCAGGCAGGAAGTGCTGTTCAGTCTGATAGCTGTTGGCAGAAAACAACACCTCAGGTGCATTCATTTCACCCGAGAGGTAGATGAAGAGAGCTTTGAAGACACTGTAGCAGCATCAGATCATTGTGCAGAATTTTTCAACCATGGGGTTTGGACTTCACAGGGGATAACTAGCACACAGGGTCGCAGTGACTGATGTATTGATATTCAGTACCATCTTAGGACAAAATAAACCT
>JAOXYL010000071.1:17443408-17456827 GCA_028564955.1 Terapon puta
TTATTATTATTATTATTATTATTATCAATGTTGTTTGAATGGCTGATTTACAATAATTATTCAGTAATAACATATTACATAGTTTGGCACAAAACACCTTGTAAAACCACAACTTGCTGTTTTTTCAGGATTAAACAAAAAAGACTCTTTAGAGATGCAGGTGTTCCTATTGAGTTACCTTCTGACTGAGCCATGCTGGCTGTTTGCTTTCATTTCCTATCTTTGAGGCAATCAAGCTCGCCGGACGGTGTATTCCAGTGTGTTTCCATTGCACTGTTTCATTCAGCCTTCCATAGCAGAAAGGTTCAAGCACCATTGTGCAAGACTTCCTGACGTAGCCTCTGGGGTTAAATCACCATACGTATGCAATGATATAAGTTTAAAGTGTCGAACGCTGACTTTAATGCAACCTACAGCTGTCTGCCTGACATTTCTGCACAGCCAAACATGCACATAATTTTCCTTGGGACTAAACACGTGACTTTGTGCGTAAACTGCCCAGGGCGTGGGACCCCACACAATAAGCATTACTCATTCATCTTTTGTCTCTTTTTGTAAACATGTTCCAAAGGAGAAGCAATGATAGACCAATCTGAAACAGGTTATTCAGACAGATTAAAGAAGGAGGATAGCTGCTGTTAATCACCAGTAGTCTGCTCTTTGATGCCCAGTAATAAGGAGTAAGCACTTTCAAATCAGGAAAGGAGTGTTGCAGCCTTGTGTGTAGCTGTGTAGTGTAGTGTGTGTATGTGCATGCAAACCATGAAATATAGACGTCTGCTGTAAGGACAAAGCTCAGCAAGGGCGTCTGTAAATCAGTATCTGGCAACACTGTGGAGTCTCTCTGATCAAAGTGATTAAACAGTGTGCTGGTGTGTTGGGATCTTTTATTATTTCTTGTTTAAGCCCATATTTTTTGTGTTATACAGGCTTATAAATACCATTAACCGCTGTCTTCCACAATATTCTCACATATAATAATGAATAGACGGATGGGCGGACGGACACACACGCGGACAGACAGACAGCTGACCACAGGCTGACAGGCGGAACAAATTCGACCTGTCATTTTCAGTCTGGGCAGTCCGCTCCGCTCCTGTCCGCACTAGTTACTCTGCTCTACAGCAGGAGTCCATGTCAGGTTTTCCAGGCTCGCAGCCAGAGGAGAGGATCCGGAGGGCTGGAAGCGTGCAGCCTGGTTAAGTATTTGAATTATGTCATTGACGTCAGCACAGTCATAAACCTCGCTGCGGCCCATCCCTCAGGCTGGCCCGTGCCAACAGAGCTCCATGGAGCATTGTGAAGGAGCTGTCAAACAGGCCCTGATGAGGTGTGTGTATATGTGTGTGTGTGCGTGTTTGTTTGTATAAATGCTGAAGCCTTTTGTTTTGATAGGTGAGGAGATTATAAGAGTTGTAAACCATGAAGAGACCTAATCATCAGTGAGGGTTGTTTGTGAGAGAGGACAAAGGATGGTGGTGTGGTTTCGGGGTTGGACTTACTGTAGGTCTCCTCCAGGCATCGTGCAACTTATGTCACATCACGTTATGCCTTATATAGTAATCACTTTATTTATTGAAGTATCAAAATAAAACACAGGGCAACTCCTTTTTTTATTATTTTATTGACAACAACTCAATGTGAAGCGCACAACATAAATGTTTTCTACAGAATCTGATAAAAGTTCAAAGATTAGATTCCTGTGAAGAGGTTATGTTTGGGTCCTGCAAAAAGCATAGACACACACATGCACTATAGACACTGGGCAAAATTAATGAATACTTATAGAGTAGAAAGAATATGACTTTATCTACTCTTTCTACTTTTGGTATCTGTCAGAACGAAAATATTTCAGAATTCAAATAAAAGTAAAATCCAGTATCATAAAGATGAATAAAGTCAGCTTTGAAATTACAACAATGTGAAAAACAAAATGTCGAAGTAAGATAGCAAATGCATGCATTTTCATTATATGTAGTACTTCTGAAACTGTGTACACAATGCAAATAACTTGAACAAAGACCAAATAATGAATTTTGTTGTAGGCAGGTACTTTTCCAGTTCAACGTCTTTACAGTTTTAGGCCTCGTTTCCCACCAGGTGTTCACTGAGTTCACCGAGTTCACTGAGTCAACTGTTCGCCTGTACAGATAACCCCTTTGTGTCGCTTTCTGAATGGACAAACCTTTGCTAGAATAAATGTGCCTCACTTTTTTCTTTCTCTTTCTCCCTCTGTTTCCTCCTAAGTTCCTGTCTTGACTGGTGAATAAATTGACGTACATTTGTGGTGACACAAAGGTGAATCATTGCTCAGCTCCAGTCTCTGTCTGTCTCAGCTCCACGTGCAGTGCGAAGTCAAACACAAACAGCTCCAAGTATGTGCACGTATCAGTGTCAAAGTGTGTGTTTTCTCCTTCATAATGTGGTGAGGTCGAGATGAGGAATGTGTGTTTGCGTAGATGCAGATAGCCCCGGAGGTGTTTGCACTTTAACTAACTGTGATGACTCAAGTGTTTTTCATTGACCCTCTGTTGTAAGTGGCGCCATTATTTCCTGACAAGTCAAATTAGTATGAATAAACAAGACTTAAGCCACATTAGTCACAGTATTCGAGTCAGCTTCACCATGAAAACGCAAATACTACATGAAAACCTCAACTGTATGTCAACCCTGTGAAGGTGCTGACACAGAAACTGGAAAGTAATCAAGTACTTGACTCAAAAACTACTATTAAGTACTAAAATACTTGAGAATTTAGGTACTGTATATATCTATATTTGATTAATTAATGGTCTCAATATGTACATGCACATGTTGTAGACATATGTAGCTCCAGAATAATTTCTATGTAGGTAATGATTGTACATATAAAACATGAAATCTAATCTATTTTGCATTGTATATGTATTGCCATATATTTAACAACCCAACTGTATATAATAGTAACACAAAAGATACAACAAATAGAATAATAATGATAATACATACTTTCAGTATAGTTAGTGAATACTTTTAATTGTAATTTAGTACTTTATCACTCTGGCATTACTACTTAAATCACCACTGTAGCTTATCAGTAGGTGGTATGATAGATGAGGAAAACCAAGCTTCACCCAGACAGCAAGAGAAACAGGTTCTGGGGTCGGGAGAGGGGGCGGATGAGAGCACAGAGAGGGGCAGTGTGAGGTGGATCTGAGTGGAAGGTGTCTCGGGCGGGAATGGAGGTGGGGGGTTGTTTGAGCCCAGCCCAGCTCGTTGGAGCAGTTGATGGCTCCGACAGAGGCCGGATTGTGGGCCTATAGGAGAGAGAGTTGGAGGGAAAAGGGGGAGAGAGGGGAGGCAGACGGGGTCTGTCTGCACACTGAGGTCTGTTGTCCTCTCAGCAGCCTCCAGCATATGGCCAAAGCATTAGGACTCACTGAAGAAAAAAGAGACTTCCACTAAAAAAAAAAAAAAGAAAAAACAGGCTGGAAAAGTACCTCGCTCTCTGTCTGGGCGCAGGTTTTTCAGACTGAAAGTGCGTCACGCCACCTTTGACTGGTGACATTATGAAAGGTCTGTCAGCCCATTTAGCACACTGTATTTATGATCAACCAGAGGTGATGATGGCTTCAGCAGTTCTCATCTGCCCCCACTGTGTGCGTGTGCACAAAGAACTTTGTTTTAATTACAACTTCCACTCAAACTTGATTACAGCATGAGTCATTTTGGAGAAGTGTGGCCTCAGGTCCAGCTGTTGTCATTTTTAGGAAACACAACAGATGAATATGTGAAGTTCCGCTTCACTTATCTTGCAAGTGGTTTGGAGCCAGACACCAAAACCAGTAAACTTTTGTTCTGCTGTCTACATCTGAGGGTTTTTACTGCCGTCACATTCTGGACTGTGTATATGAATCAGTCGCCAACTTCAAAATGACCTGAATCCCGGTCATACAGGCGCTGTGGACGAGCCAAGCCTTTGATGTTAACCGACTTCCCTGCTAAAATGTCTAATGTCTCTATATGCCCTCGTTGGATGGAAGAGGGGCAGGATGTGGTCGCACCTTCTTGGCAACGTCTCCCGCTCCTATGGCCGCACACTGGTGTATACCCAGTTTCAACAGCTCACCGCCTTGTGCACGAGCAGCTTTGATTTCTGCTCTGTGTCACTGACTTTTACATGGCTTGGATGCCGGTGGTTCCTGTGAATAGTTTTAACCACGAAGCCTGCCGTCCGGCGGTATATTGTAGCCAAGGGTTCTTTGAATTCTCCGACCTGGAGCTGAAGTAAAGGAAAATCGGTCTGACCTGAGGAATGAGGCTGGTGTTAGCAGTTGTGCTCGTGTAATCGGAGGAGCCAGTGGCCTGATTTTGGCAAAAAAAAAAAAAAAACCTGCAGTCGGGCTTAAACGCTTGAAACTCGAAACTCGAAACTCTCTTGTATGATTCAGGTCACTGTCATCTTGTTGTTCTGATACTTTTCAATGGTGGGAGGTTTCCTCAACTGCACATCGTCTGAGATTTCATTGAAGTTCTTTGTTGAACACCAGTGGTTCAGAGTCTGTGTGCCATTGCTGTGCTTTGAAGTGCTTTGATCCACTATATTGACGTAACTTGGGGAGCAGCACGCTGGCTGTCGTGTTGTGCTAAGCATATGGGGTAAATTTCTTCCATGTGTGAAGCCCTATGAAGTAGAGATCAGTCTTTTCCATAGAAAAAGGAAGGTGAGGAGATCCAGATGCGTTCAGCGTTCGTTCCCTCTGGGTAGAAATTTGTTGAATCAACATTCTCCCTGGTGTATCAGAAAATGATGCTTCTTAATTTGTTTCCTCGTGTTTTATCGTCTCTGAGCATTTCTCATAAACCACTTTTTTTCCCCTAAAACTTGTGCGCCTACCACATGTGAGTCATAGCTGCTAACGACAGACCTATTTCATCGAATGACAGCGATGATTGTCCTCGGCAGTCACTCCGCCATTCAGTAATTCCGCTCCATGTTTTGTGCGAGTTCAGGGCCAAAGAGGAAGTGCTTTGGTTTCTTTGGCACACAGCGAGACCCTGGCCTGGCCTCCCCCCAATTCAGGGAGTCAAAGTTTGCCTCTCGTGTTGCTTGTGCAAACACAGCGTTTGGTGTTTGATATAATTTTTTTTCTCCCTCAGAGAGGTTCAGAGAGGAGAGAGCCAGTTTGTGAAGCGTGGTGGTGTGGTGCGAGCTGCTGCAGTTCAACAGAGTACAGCCTTGAAGTGGTCTGAATGTTTCAGAAAGAAAGTCACCAGGAGTGGAGGGAGTCAGAGCAGCAGTGACAAAGTGCATCGCATTTGTGAATGTTTGTTGTTTTTGTGTTTTTTCTCTGCTCCCCTTTGCCCCCTTTGCTTCTTCCACTCCCCACAGTTTTAATATGTGCAATATCCTAGTTATGCATTTACTTGCGTCAAAAACATGAAAGGAGTATAAAAAAAGCTAAGCCATATGGGTGTCTTTCACCTAAAGCCCCTCCTCAGGTGGTGGGTTTGTGTACTATACCTGTATGTACACATCATTTGTATGTGTTTAAATGGGAGGGGGGGTCACAGACACATCAACAGCAGGAGGCAGCAGACCGCCTAGTTTGCACGCCACTCATTGAGCAGAATGGTACTGAGAGGGGGGATAAGCGAACGAGTGAGCCTGAGAGAGGGCGGGGGAACCAGACAGAGTGGGAGGGGGTTTGAAGCGCGCACGAGAGCCGAGGGAAAGAGGGGGTACGGAGAGAAAGAGGCTACAGAAAGAGAGTCGGCAAACAGTAACTCTAGCCTCGGCTTGTCTGGAGACTGCGCCTTCCCTGAACTTTCTGAGGCGGTGGAGCACAACGAGATGAAGGAGCTCTGTGTACACGCCGCCCCCTCTTCCTCCACGTCTCCCGGATGTCCTGCGGGCCAGTCCTCCATGAGATCAAGCCACTCTGGGACCATTGGACCTCCACGCATGGTGTCGGGGGGCTCCGCTATGGACATGGATCCTCTTGGACCTGATTACGTGTCCATGTGTCTGTTGGCAGATGAGTCCTACCAGAAGCTGGCTATGGAGACGATGGAAGAGCTGGACTGGTGTCTGGACCAGCTGGAGACCATCCAGACCTACCGGTCTGTCAGCGACATGGCCTCCAACAAGGTAGGACTCTTCAGCTTACTAACGTTATTACATGTATGTGCAAACAGTGCATTAGTGAATTTGACAGGATGTTTTTGTGTCCATATGTGCAACGATGTGACTTGTGATGGTTTGGACTTTTGTTTTTGGAATTGCAATTGTTGGTGTTTACTTTATTTGAGTAATGCACAATATACTTCTCCACAAAACAAAACCTTTGCTGCCATTTTTTTGACAGTAAGCTTAAGGGAATCTGGTATGGAAGGTAGCACTGGTGGCTTTGCCACAGGTCAGGTTCTGAAACCTTGTTTGAGTCCAAGAGGTCAGACAACTTTATCAACTCACACTGGAACCTTTTTAACCTCTAAGTTTTAAAAAGCCTTGCAAATTAAACTCTTACTATGTATTTAATTGTGTGCTCACCTGCTTTATCCACTGAGATGACGATCGCCATGAGACTTACCAGAGCACAGCACGCCACCACTAGTGTCATGTCACTGTTCAATGTACAGAATTATTATGATCACAATATGTAATGTATTGAGAGATGACACACAGAACTGCATGGTGATCTGACTGACTTGTACACAGCTGTACAATTGGTCTTTGTTGCAGTGTGGTTGTCAATTTGTACCGTGTATGCAAAACGTAAATTGCTTTTTGCCACATTGACGCACTTGCAAAGTAACAGCCGTTCTGTGGTAGTGTATGAGCTGGCATCATCATTTTATGAATCTGTAAAAAAAAAAAAAAAGGATGGATGGCCAGTGTTTGTTTTGCATACATGACCAATGACTTCCTGTTATATTTTCATAGCATAAATGCCTGTCTTTCATGGAACACATTCTGCTTCATTTCTCTTACAATATTCAAACTAGCTGAGACACATAGCATGATATACAACAGAGCCCAGCTTCAGATATATGATGTACGATTTAGACTGCACACAGATGCATATGTCGTTCATTTCAGCATGGTGTCAGCTGTGTTGTAACAGCGAGCTCCACGGGACATTAGTCCACTGTCACAAGTCACGTCATCAGAAAAGGTCACATTTAACTTTGTCTAGACTTTTGTTTAAGATTAACAGAACATTAAGATTTGTTAGAGAAAAGTTCATACTAGATTTAAAGGGAAACCCCCCCCGATAGGTACAGTACTGACTGACTAGCCATGGAGCAGGCATATAGATGTTTTGTGCTTAAGTTGCTAACTAGCATGCACACTCAATACAGTCAGTAAAAATGTACTATATAGTTATTGAACAGTGGGTTCTTTTGCAGTTTGGTCACTCACAGTATCTGCACTGCATTCATTTTAATATTATATTAATGGAATAAAATGTTCAATAAAATTTTTTAATAAAATTATGTTGAATAAAATTCCTTTAAATATTTTCTCTAAAAAATAATAAGTGCCTCTAAGGTTAAAGTACATGAAAGCCCGACTGCAGACTAGTTTTTACATTACGTAGAGCCAAAATGAAGTACTTTGCAAAGTCACTGAACGTCATATTTTTATAAGAAAAAGAGTCTACGGCTGCTGGCAGCTTCGTGAGGCTGTACCCAAGCACGGAGTTGCTTTAAGCTAATGATCAGCATGCTAACATGCTCACAATGACGTTGTTAACATGCTCGTGTTTAGCACTTGATTTTTACCAATCCATGGCAATCCCTCTTATATTGTTCAGGAAATTTCACTAAAAAACAAAAATGTCATGATGTTGCCAGGAGAATATTCAGGGGATCACCAGTCATTGGAATATACTGCACATAATATTCAGTCCATTGGTCACACTGACATTGTGATCCCTGGAGATCTCTGCTGTCGCAGCTAAAAAGATAAAGAATCCATTCTCATCAATAAGAATGACGGATAAGTTGATTTCGTGTGAATTTGTGTGTGAAGTCAGCTTTCTGCTTTGGTTTAAGTGAATCTGAATAAACACGTTGTGGTCCTTCAAGACTACACAAAGCAGCCATTTAGAACTAATTACTTCCCTTTGCTTTGATGAGTATAAACGTTTTTGCGTGCGTATTTCATTTGTGCAGGCAGCACAAATTACTATACAGTGCAAAGTATTACTCAACCCCCACACAGACAGTGGAGACTGTATGGCGGCGTCAGATTATAAACACCCAGGGTGGTGGTGTCCATTTCCGTCTGTATTCTCCACTGTGGTCTGAGGGAGGATTGGGATGGGGAGGGGTGTTGTCAGACCGTGACTTTGACCGTGACACCAGCTTCCTGTCTCTTTATTTCCCGTGCCCCCCGCTGCCCCCTCTCCTCTGCTCCTTGGTAACCAGACGACAATAGTGGCACTTTGACGATGCAGCTAGTTTGAATCTTTACAGGAAACAGCGTCACTGGGACTGCTGAGACAATGAGCGTGAGGCCCTGCAGGCGTGCGGCGGCACGGCCGCTTGGTCAGGCAGGCCGGGCACCGTGAGTCAGAGTCTTCCCGGTATGACCCGGTGCCGCCACTACGCATTGTTGACCAATGTTGGTTTTGAAAGAGCACAGGTCAACAGTTTATGATGTTACAGCTTAGATTGGTCATTGTGCTGGATTGTTATGCAAGTGTACTGGAATGAAAAAGTACATGCACTGGGGAATTACTTTCTGGCCTACTCATATTTTTTATTCCAAGATTGGTGTCAAATGCAGTTTCATTTTTGCACCATTGAGGACCACTGCAGGCTTCCACTCCCTCCCAGCATTTAAATGACGTGATGTTTGACAGAGAGCCCGTTCCTTTGCGGAACCAGAGAGGACGTAATTGAACCCACAATCAAACCCAGGGTGTCTCCACTTTCAGTGTCCAAGGGCACAGGTGTATCCGGGGCTACGGGGACCACACACCCTGCTGACCGCCGGCCCGGTCGCTGTGACCTCAGAGTGGGGAGCAGCTTCCCTGCCCCTCACTATCATTAGCCTCGCCACACTTCTGTGCTGATGCCGGTGACGGCCTTGGACAAACACCGCCATCTGAATCCAGTTAAAGGAGTGTAGCGCTTTGCGGGTTAGCGTGCGAGCAAGCCCCCGAGCAGAGCGCGAGCGAGTAGGAAACTTTAACTCACGTGTGGTCACTTCAGCTTTGAAGCGCCGCCGTCTTCAGAGGGGAAAAAATGACAAAATTATTGAAACAGATGTAGTGGTGGGTCTGTAGCTACAGCAGGGGTAATGGACATTAAATTATAGTGTTGTGATTCTGTTTGACTGAAAGGGCGGTGGGGAGATCAGCCAAGCTGCAGCAGTGATTATGCTGCCTAATTGTAATTAAAATGTTTTACCCCTGTAATCTGCTGTTATCATGGAAAATAAGCCAGTGAGGAAGATAAGCATGAAACCTGTTTTTAGTGTAACCCTTTTCTTACCTAGTTTTGATCAACACCTTCTAGGAAATGTGTCTTTCTGATGTTACTAAACTGTGAAAACTCAGCAGCCATAATGCGCAGCGTGTTGACACTGTAAACAGACACACGCGGGACAGAAGCGGCATTGCAGCATCCAGGCTTTGTCAGATTGCACAGTCAAGGTTTTGCAATATGATGTCAAGCCGTTCCTGTGCAATCCCACTTCTATCTCTGCTCAGTTTCAAGGTCAGTGTGTGCTGTAAGAGCTGAGCCAACTTTTAAAGATCTGTCCCAGATACTAACATGTCATTTGATTTTTTCTGGTTTTTTGAAGTACGCGAGCGTGGCTGCCAAACTTGTTATCTGGGACTTTTCAGTGATGAGCTCAGGTATGTTAGTTAGTTTGTTGCCGGAGGCCATGGTAGGAAGCAGGATGTCTACCAGTAAATGACCTCAGTGGATTACTCTATCAAGAAAAGGGGAAGTAGGTGGCGGCACATGCTCAGGCCTGTGTTGGAGGGAGGAGCCACAGATCCCTTGTTAGACCGCGTAGGCCACTCAGTCAAGTCAGTCTTTATCGCTATACGTTTCCTGCCTGACTCCACTTCAGCAAAGAGAATAGAGAGAGGAAGCAGGCAAAGCCTCAGACACACTGAACTGAGTTATTGCTTACGGAACTTTACAGGAATTTTTTTTTCAGGTTGTGTTTGTTTTTTGCTGAGTGACAATGGGACTATGTTGTTCTGAAAAGCAGAAGAAAAACTTTGAGATGCTCACAAGTTGGAAGAAGGTGAGTTCGTTTTGGAGCTGCTTACAGCGTGCTGCGAGAGCATAGACTGCATAGCAATGTGGGGGTTTATCTAGATGAAGATGAATCCATTTGTCATAACTGATTTCTTTAGAAGACTAACTAAAGTGTATATATTTTTAAAAACGTTTTTAAAAATTTAATTAGCTTTTTTACTCACTACATAGAGCTCTTCCCTCCCTGTTTGTTTGAGGATGCAAGACAGTTAGACAAAACACATATGTGTTGGCTTATTTGTCTTCTAAAACTTTTTAGAGCACCTTTTAAATATTTTATCTTCAGATGTTAAAAGTGTTTGGCTCTTGCTCAAACATATAATTAACAGTGCTACGTTACAATGGCTCCAGTGTGCACCCACTTTGAATATTCAAACTTCATGGGGCTTCGGCTCATCGTCTCCTGAAAACTGACCACAAACTTATGAAACTGCTCATGGTTACTTAAGACGGGGATTTGTTCTGAATGTGAGTGCTCTTTGCTAACGCAAAAGGATGTATGAGTTAACACCAGGCATTGAGTCACCTATTCTCCTGAACTCGTCACTCTGTCGCGAGCGTACGTTGTTTCTGTGCTGAACTTCATGACCCTGGGTGACTGACATGTGGGTCTGATTCATTTCCTAGAGGTCACACAAATCCACACTGTTCCGCTGCTTTCAAGAATCAATTACACGTTTCCTTTGAATGGAATAAAGACATCTGAATCCAAGCTCAGATTTTTGTCCTTACGAGCTCTCTTTGATTTTTATGGACTGCCTCTGGCGGACTCTGGTTTTGAGTGCAGCCAACGCTTTGAAAGTGGTATTCAAGTTTCACAGTCAAGTAGATGTTAGTTGTCTGCTTGACAGCTATTAGACAGCTGTTGAGACCAGAGAAAGTCTGGTTCAGTTACGAAGAGAAAAGACTCCATTGTGAGAAATAAAAAAAAAAAAACCCTGGCACACTCATAATCTAGGCTGATTTATCTTATAGTGTTTGAAGACATTGTGAAAACAGGAAATTGCATTCACATTTTCACAAATGATTACCCCATTATTCCACTGTATTCATTACACAGGTGTATAGTGCTTCTCTTTCTTGACATTAAAAGACGTTTAGCATCAGAACCTGCCTCCTGCAAAAGGAACAGTAACTCTGATATTGCGATTTCACAGCGTCTAGCCTAGTCTGTAGATTGTGTATTGAATGTGCGTGTGGCTGCTTGTGTGTGTGATGTGAAGCGATGTGTGTAGAGAGGGGACCACCGTGAGAACGATGGAGGAGGGGGCCACGTGACTCTGTTGCCATGGCGTTCGGGTTGTCTTGCGATAGGTAGTACGCTGGTGGGCGGCAGGCTGAAAACTCTCATCTGTTTGTCTCGCATCATCCCCGTTTATGTATTTTTATACAGAAAACTGCTGCAGTGAGACAGGAAATTTGCTGTTTTTGGAAAGTATTTTGGATTTAAAAAAAAAAAAAAAGTGATTGTGGACTGCAGTGCACACAGTGTCTCCAATAAAAGGCCAGAAGTGGTAAATTAATACCCAGCGTCTCCTCGCCCATGTGATAAACACTCCGGTGCTTTGAAGCCTTGCATTGCGCAGTGTGTGTTGGATCTGTTCTGCATTACTGAGCAGGGGGAGCTGATAGCGGGAGGGGAGGGGGGCAAGTGGGAGGGGGTTTGCGGAGAGCACAGGAGTGAGGGAGAAAGAAATAGCTAGAAGGAGAGAGAATGATGTGGGGGGGAATAATCAGGGGAAACTCCTGTTTTCTGCAGTGCTGTGGACGGCTCAGCGTTTAGCGAGGGTGGGAGGCAGAGAGAGAGAGAGGGAGAGAGAGAGAGAGAGCCTCCATCAGCCTGTCTGCCACAGGGGACTCTACAGCTAGAGCGCACCCCCCCTTCCTCCTCCTCCTCCTCTTCCTCTCTGCCGTTCTCCGTCCCTCCTTCCCTTTCTGCCTCTGTCTTAGAGCCTGCCCTTACTCCCTGCCTTGCTCAATCTGGGCTGGGGAAGGCTGGATTTCCCCCCTTGCATGTCACTGGATAACATTTGGATGGTGGCTGGCGGAGAAGGGGGTTTAGAGAGACGGACGGAGGCAGCGAGAGCCAGAGCAAAGGAAAGGAAATATTGATTGCATCCAGGGGGATTCCATCACTCTCGCCAGCAGCTCGCGATCGTGGAAAACAGCAGGGGACGCTATGAGGAGGCGCATTTGGCCGAGGATGTAGGGGTCTGCCGCAGCCCCTCTCTGGAGAGTTCAGCTGAGGCGTTTTTCACCATAGTTGAGCGTCGGAGAGGCGGCGGTTCGGTGGCGCTTTGAGCTTCAGGTTGTAGGGCTGAGCTCAGCCTTGGGGGTCCACTCAGAGAGGAGCATACAGGGCTTCTGCTGGGGAGCGCCAGGGGCTCAGCACAGCTCAGCACCATGCCTGAGGCCAACTACCTGTTCTCCGTGTCCTGGGGATACATTAAGGTGTGTCCCAGGGGAGAAATGGGATAGATGGGACTGTGTGTGTGTGTGTTTGTGTGTGTGTGCGTCTGTGCATGCACATACTGTATATTAATGTCTTTTCACTGCAGCTGGTGGAATGTCTCAGATTTTCCACACTGATTTCGTTATGTTTCAATTACACACTTGGATGTGTTCGATTAGATTAGGGCCATCTTTGAGCTCTGTGGTGACATGCATTGAGAGAAGCTGGTGCATTTTTTCTTACCTGGAAAAATTCTGCAGAAATGTTGTTACACTGTATTTTGTTTAATAAGCACTGCATTTTGTTTGTTGATATGCTTGGCAGTCAAGTGTCTCAGCGGCTAACTGGAACCAGAACCGAGAAAGCATAAACACAGACCTTATATGGCGCATAAAAAAAACAGAGGCCATGTTCTCATGGGACATATTCCAGTGGAAAATAACAGGAAATGCTTAATTCCTCTGCTCGGAAACTTAAGTTAAATTACGTAATGAATGTGTGTTTCCTTATATAGATCATTTAACCTCATGTATTTTTTTTGTTTTGTTTTATCTTTGCGCCTGCAGTTCAAGAGGATGCTGAATCGGGAGCTAAGCCACCTGTCTGAGATGAGTCGCTCAGGCAACCAAGTGTCAGAGTACATCTCCAACACCTTCCTAGGTGAGCGCTGCAGCACACACTCACACGCGAAGAAGCAC
>JAOXYL010000071.1:17456927-17467390 GCA_028564955.1 Terapon puta
CCAGTCTGATCTGGTCTGGTAGAGAGAGACAGAGAGTCCTCTCGCTCTGACTGCAGAGAGATTTAGAGGGAGGATGGGGTTGAGGCGGGGGTGGGGGGGTGAGGGGGCTGCCATCACGTCCAGATAGACGCTGCATTATTCAGCAGTGCTTCCTTGTCTCCTAAAAGCCTGACGGTGTTTCCTGAGTCACGGCCAGTCTGCCCTGCACATTTTCCATCTTCTCCCTCAACTCACCACCAGAACACACCCAGACAGACGGCTTATCGGGGCCGTGCGCAGGGTGATGCTCTGCTCTCTTGCTAATAAACACGTCTTCATCTTCTTGCCTCAGAGGAGCAAAGCCTCAAAGGGAAGAGAGGCAATGGACAAATTGTGAAGAAACTACGCTTTTTCCTAACCACAGAAGTGGTTGCACGAGCTGCGCAGGGAGAAACTCGGCTTATCTTTGAAGCTCGGTGGTTTTGTTGTCATCTGCATTGCAGCTAACACCTGTCAGGTGCAGTGAGATCATTTTCTTCCTGTGCTTTGTGGAGGATGCAGCCGAGATATTTTTTTTTTTCTTCACTGCGGTGTGTGTGGTGCACATATACAGAGCGGGAGGGGCGGGGGAGTCTTGCACACACGTAAAAGCTGTGCGGGAGCATGTGAGGATGTCGATGAGCCGGACCGGATCACGTGCACCAAAACAAACCCGCACACAAGTCAGTTCTCCCGCTAACATTTCTGCTTAATATGAGCCAGACTTTCCATGATTCTGTGGATTGTTATTACAACACGGCTCAGTTTCTCAGAATGCACGGGCCACTTGTCAGATTTCATAACATCTCATTAGCACTTCTCGACCCATTACGACGCTCTTATCACCTTCATCTGCAGATATTTTTTAAGAAGGATTTTTTTTGGCAACGGAAACTCACCTTTAGCGAAGTAAACTAAATGACACAACTGTGGCTTTAATGTGTTACCACGCTGGTGTGAGAGGTCAACTATCTCCCTGTGTGCATTTTGTTCACTCAGCACAGCTGGTAACACAAGCCAGAAGGACTACACATCCCTTAGTTTGATCTGTTTGTGTCACTGGAGTAACCGAAAAACACCATTTTAATCTTTTTGTTTCTCTTTTCTCCAGACAAGCAGAATGAGCTGGAGCTTCCGTGTCCAGTTCCTAAGTCGAGGGAAAGGAAGAGGAGGCAGGGCCATCAGCAACAGCAGCAGCAGCAGCAGGGTGGGATGATGACTCAGATCAGCGGGGTGAGGAAGGTCAGCCACACGCCCAGCATCTCTGCAAGCACCACCAATCGTTTCGGGGTCAAGACAGATCAAGAGGAATTATTGTCGAAAGTAAGTGATGTGTAGATTATACAGCAAAAAATAAAAATCATGCGACCGGATGATGTGCTTAAAGTCATCTCGTCTGCTCTCCGATAGGACCTGGAGGACATCAACAAATGGGGCCTGAATATCTTCAAAGTGGCCGAGCACTCCCACAACCGACCGCTCACATGCATCATGTACACCATCTTCCAGGTCAGTCTTCACCTCCTCGTCAAATCAGAAAGACGCTATAAAACAAAGTGTGAAAGCGTTCATACGTACACACACACTGCAGAAGGCACAAGGCTCAGCCCACGTCAGCTTGTACAGTATGTTCTCTGTCAGTAGCACTACAGGAACATCTGCTAGAGGGACCTTAGCAGTTGGAATTGATCTCTAGCTGTGAATCATCCTGGCAAGAGAGCAAATTGTTTTCATTTCCAACCATTTTCTGTACTATAGGACAACAATTTGCAAAAAAAAAAAGGTTTCAAAAGTAATTTTAATATCAGATCACTAGTCTTCTGGCAAATACGTCTAACGTGAGAGATGCTTGAAAGCGCACTGCTAACACGCTGGAACGTCTTAGAAAGAACTTCCTCTCTCTGTTGTTGTTTTTCTCATTTTCCTCCCGTTATCACATGCAGGAGCGAGACCTGATGAGGACATTCAAGATTCCAACGGACACCTTTGTGACGTTCATGCTGACCCTGGAGGGCCACTACCACTCGGACGTGGCCTACCACAACAGCCTGCACGCTGCTGATGTGGCCCAGTCCACACACATACTCCTGTCCACCCCCGCACTGGATGTAAGTGACTTTCTTCGATACTGACATTACAGAATTTCGTTACCTTTAGTCAGGAAGTGCATTTTGTTGTTAACTTGGTCTTAAATGATTACTTTAGTTTTTAACATTAATTAATGGCATGATCGCACACACCTTTTTCCCAGGCTAGTTATTATGGTTTAATGAGGTGACTGGCATTAGCGTCACCAATACTGGCATGGCCCTGAAACTGCATGCCGGAGAGGATGACACATGGGAGGATAGGCCTCAGACAATACCTTACCTTGTATGGCCTGTTCACTGGCTGTGAGGCTCATCGCTTTGTTCTTCCTCCTTCTCTTCAAACGCAGGCGGTCTTCACAGATCTGGAGATCTTGGCAGCCATTTTTGCTGCAGCCATTCACGACGTGGACCACCCAGGAGTGTCCAACCAGTTCCTCATCAACACCAGTAAGTTTTCACTGGCGAGGAGTCAGCATATTTCAACAACACCCTTTTATTTAGTCTACATTTACAAAACAGGCAGAAATAGTTGCACGGTTTAATGCCTCCAAAGGCAACAACGCTGGTTTTTAGGGACGTTGCACGGTTGCCATAGCTACCTGACCTGAGCTTAAAAAGCTAGAGCTCCATTTAATTTCTCCCTTCCTGTCATTTCTCCCTCCCCTCCTCTGCCTTTAGACTCCGAGCTGGCTCTGATGTACAATGATGAGTCAGTGCTGGAGAACCACCACCTGGCCGTGGGCTTCAAGCTGCTGCAGGAAGACAACTGCGACATCTTCCAAAACCTCACCAAGAAGCAGAGGCAGACGCTCCGGAGGATGGTCATAGACATGGTGAGGAAATGTCTACGCGTCAGCCCGCGGCAGCTGGCTGCACTCAGCTTTTTCCCGAGTGGCGTCTTGACTTCTTTATTGCTTCCTTCCGAAATCGTCTCTTACATCATTCTCCGTGTCTCTCCCCCATCCAGGTGTTGGCAACAGACATGTCCAAACACATGAGCCTGCTGGCCGATCTGAAGACGATGGTGGAAACCAAGAAAGTGACCAGCTCTGGAGTCCTGCTGTTGGACAACTACACAGACAGGATGCAGGTAAGAGGTTTGCTGGTGAGCGCACATGAGGTAAACAGTCGGGCACACTCAAAAGAGATGCAAGATGTTCATTGTTTTATTTTTATTTTTTGCAGGTGTTACGTAACATGGTGCACTGCGCCGATCTGAGCAACCCAACCAAACCTCTGGATCTGTACCGGCAGTGGACAGACAGGATCATGGACGAGTTCTTCCACCAGGGAGACAGAGAGAGAGAGAAGGGGATGGAGATCAGCCCAATGTGCGACAAACACACGGCGTCAGTGGAGAGGACACAGGTAGGGAACACACACATCCAACTCCAAAAACATGACGATAATATTGGTGTTATTTTTTATTCTTTTCTCTGACTCTCTCACTCCTCGTTGTCCTTTGTAGGTCGGCTTTATCGACTACATCGTCCACCCTCTGTGGGAGACGTGGGCCGACCTGGTCCACCCTGACGCCCAGGACATCCTGGACACGCTGGAGGACAACAGGAACTGGTACCAGAGCATGATCCCCCAAAGTCCCTCGCCTCCCTTCTACACCAGCGACGGAGAAGGCGGCCCACATGGGGAGGTTGAGGGGGGACCCGTGGCAAGTAAATTTCAGTTTGAACTGACGCTGGACGAGCAGGACGGACAGAGCAAAGACGGGGAGAGCGGTATGATGGAGACGGCCGTGACGCTCGGAGAGCATCCCTCTGATCTGGATGTGGCGGAAATGGCGACGCACGATGTCTCCCCGGCAGAAACATAGCTGAACCGACTGCGTCATCTGAGTGCAGCATTTTTTTGCTGTTTTGGCTGAAGTTCATTTAAATTGCAGTGGAGCAATCCTGCAATCTGGCTCTTTGGAGCTGCCTGGCAAAGAGGGCCTGACTGAATGTGGGGCACCCCTGCGAGCGAGGCTTGGAAACCCTGTGGCAGTTTGTTTTTGAGCCCCCTAGAAGGGAGCTGGAAGAGCGCAGCGACTGTTCCTTAAAGACGGGACTGCTGTCAGACTGCAGAGGCAGGGCTGAATCTTCTCACAGTCAGAGATGGTGAAATGGACGACATGTATCCGTGTACTGGGACTAGTAAAAATTCCAAACTTGCACTTCAGGACATTTTGTTTTTTATGTTTGTTTAGAGTCTTTGTATTGTGACGGGATTGGATGCCACCTGGTGAAGCGTCCAACAAAACTACTGGTCGGCAAGTTGTTTGCAACCAAGTAGTTTTTTTTTCTAACACTTGTTGTGTGCCTTTTTTTTTAAATACCCGTGTCTTTTTGTAAGTGTTTTTATAATTTATTGAACACATTCATGTAGCTGTAAAAATATGTCAGGTTTTCTACAGAAAGGACATAATTGTCTCACGCAGTCTTCCTAATGTTCTGGCAATAGTATAAGCTTGTTCTCACAAAAAAATAGCGTCCAGTGGATGTATTTCTAAAATCAGTTGACTTCCCAGCACAGTTTGCACTTTGTGGCATCGGATGACGAGAGCATGGAAAGCATCAGTAATTTAAAGAAAACATTGTAAACATGTCAAACCAAAATGATAATTAGATTTCATTTATTCAGCTGTTTTATTTGAACAGTAATTGTTGTCATAAGCAATTCAATAACTCATAGATTCCTCTGAAGTGGAAAAACATTTTGTATTTTTGAATCCAAAAAACATTTGAAAGTAAAACCTCCAAAGATCCTGTGAAGAAAGCACTTTGATGATTTCACTGCCGCCTCCGATCCCACGCTTGAAGAGTCGCCAGTGTGGCAAGTCAAACTTCCAGCCAGAAGCCAAATTGCTCCCTCACATCTTCCTGTAGCTGGATGAGGAGTTTGGGAAACAAAAAGACGATTACGACGTGGAATCTCACCAAAAAATCAAAAGATCCGAAATAAAAGGTTTAAAACTCTCCACACCTTGGATTGTGCAGAGCAGTGTGGGAAATCTGTTTCCACCTTGAAAATTCCCCGCTTCATTAGCTCGCGCACACACACCTGTTGTGGTTAGCAGCATTCCTTTCTCGTGAATACGCTTTACACCGTGACTCATTTTTGAACTCTGAATGACTGTAAGACTGTGTGCACATTTTCAAAAGACACCTGTTAGTGATAGAAATAATTGTATCTCGTAGTTTTATTTCAGCACTTTGAATATGTCGACAGGTCCGCAGCTGGTTGCTGATCTGTCCAACACTACCTTAAAGGTACCACATTGTAAGGTGCAACCTTCAGAATAAAGGGGGAGGAGGGGTCAGTATCGTGTCATGACACGGTACCTCCTGTGTGTGCATGTGTGTGTGTGTGTATGTGTGTGAGTGTGTATGTGTGTGAGCGTGTGTAAGTGGTCACAGAGTTGCACAATCTTGTTTTTCCCAGCTGCGTTGTGTTGGCCCTTCAGCTGTTTGTAACAGTGTATTTATTATCTTATTCTTGTATATGATAATATTGGTATTGATTGTTAATATTCCCTGTATATTTGGTATTATTTATATGCACTACCACATGTCAAATCACAGTTTGACTGAAAGTGTCTGGTGGTTCTGATTTGTTGTATTTAGCAAGCTATTTTGCTATAAGACCATAACATGAAGTTATGCAGTTCAATTTTGACTATTTGAAATGTATGTTTTGGTTTTTGAAATGTTTGTACAGTCCGAACCAACAACGCCTCACATGAGGTGCAGAAGAAGTCTGGCTTTATGTTTGTTTTTTTCTTTTGTTCCTGGCGGATAATGAAGGCTGGATATTTACTGCAGTATATTGTGTACGGTGACGGGTCATTGTACAGCTACGGGAATATTTGCTGAAATATATAACGTTGTTTCAAATATATTTTTTCAGTGTTTTCCTCACAATATATGGTAAAATGGTGTATGTTGTGCTCAACAAATGTTTTCTATCAGATTATTAAAATGGGCATGTATTACGTAAATCTCTGGTCTGTGTGTTATTGGATCCCATCAGCAAACAAGCCATAAGATTCAGTCACAGGCATTAATATGTTTTTTATATGAGTGATGAAATGTTGGAATGTTTGACCCACTTTGCTGAAAGACAGATATGTTCATGTGCACAAAGTAATTTCAATTAATCATCACGTCCGCATTCACAAGCATGATCCTGCAACTGCAGTTCGGCAACTGATGTGGTTTTGTTCACGTCACGGTTCCAGTTTTACAAGTCTGAGGGGAAAACCAGGTGGAAATGAGAGAAGGAGGAAAACAACTTGATTAAGTCTTTAGTCACCTCCCTGCAGCGACACCAGTGACACATCTTCCCTCTGATTTGAGTTCAGAAACTGCTGGACACTGAGCCAGCAGTGTAAACAGGAAGAGTAGAGATAGCGATGCTATGTGCTGCGCCCACAGGGCATTCACTCTCCCATGGCCGCAAGCACCTTGACCCGGGCAGATAAGCATCTGGAATACGTGATCAACGCATACAGCTGTCAGATGGTTTTTACAGATTTCAGTTTCAGAGTAACAACAAAAGACAGATAGACTTAAGACATTTAATGATCTTATCTCATCATTCATTGAGCTTGAGCGGAATATGAGCAGTGAATATTTGGTGGAAAGCGCGTTCTGCATTTAATCGTTGTGTAATTGCTTTTTAGGGGTCTCTTTGTGATTGATAAACCTTGATAAACACTTAACCAGTTATACTAACACTGGTGCTCAGCTCACCTGCTCAGATTCAGACACACACACAGAGCACTGCTTGTCTTCTTGTATTTTATTACAATCATTACTCAGCTGTGAATACTACCTGGTAGGATAGAAAACTGGCAGCGTTCATGGTCGTTCATCGAGAGGTTCCTGGCACAGGGAAGTGTACTGAAAATCCTCCACGTGTGATATATAATTAATGAATCACACGATATATTTTGAAGATGATTTTGGAGACAAGATATTTTACTTTGCTGGATGTCTGGACAACAGCAAGAAACCTGAACCACCGTCCTCTTCCTTTAGATTCAGCAAAAAAGAGGCAACTGTTTATGGTAAACAGGACGCAGATGAGGACTAGCGTTTTCCATGGTGGTGGTCCATACTGCCATGGCAATGGGCAGCGAGTTTGTTTGAAACTCTAACACAAGTCTTGTGGTCTGCCGGTGACTGACGTCAGCAGGGTGAGGGCAGACTGCCCCGGCCCCGGCAGCAGTGTCTGTGAACTGCCTGGGTTCAGGCAGGGCCGGAGGCTCCTACTGCCAGTGGATCCAGTTGACGGCCAGTCAACCTCCTTTCTCCACTCTACCAGCCAGGCCCTGAAAGGGCCCACGGCTCAGGGCCAAGGCAAGAGAGGAAGAGAACCACTTCCAGCAAAACAAACCTGCTCTCTCCATATCCACTTTATAAAAACAAATGTCTTCCTGGAGTTTCTCCTGGCCAGCTGCTGTTTGTTTTTAGTTGGGTTGACAGCAAGGACTGAAGTCAACTGGGCAGTGAGTGGGAGGAATACAGGCTAATATGGGGCATTCCAGGATAATTCAATAGTGAGCCAGGCGTGTATGTGGATGGCAAAGATCAGCTCAGAGTGGCTTAGACAGATGGGTAAGGAAGTGCACTGAAAAAGACAGTTGGGCCCCGCTCTGAAGAAAATGATGAATCTGGAAAAGATCAGATGAGGCAGCTAGCTTCCTCTAAGGCCCCTTGTATGTGTGTGTTTGTGTGTCTTGTGTTTCAGGGACTCTACAACACAGGACTGGGACAATAACAGGATGCGTCCTTCCCTGAAAATGTCACAAATCATTGAGTTATCAAACATGGCGGCAGTCATCGCAGATACGCCATTGTTCCTCCTAATGCGGATTCGCCTTTGCATGCAACTGTCTCAAATATCTTCAAATACATAGAAAGTGTATGGCAGCAGTTATATAAACCACAGGGTGAGCAAATGCATGAGAAATGTCAAAACCACCCAGAATGTAAGACTTGCTTTTCTGACCTTTTCATGAGAGAGAGCGGGGCTGCAAACTTTGTTTCATACCAAATTAAAGTTGTATTAATCAGCCTTGCAGAACTATTTAACTCACAGTTAAATGTGTGGAGTACAAAAACATTTTTCACGTATAATGAGTGAATTTTACTTAGGATCTTGAGTTATCCCCTTGAAAGGATAGTGCTGCTGTTTGATGTATGTGATTAGAAAATAAGTGGATCCTTGGACATTTGCCCATGTGTGAGACACTCGTCTGTGTCAAATCACATTCATCATGATGCGTTTAAGGACACGGCACCAGCCTGACATTTGTGCTGGTTCCTCGGGGCTCTTTACCCAGCGTGCAGCCGGCCCGGGAATTGTTCGGACATGGAAGGGAACATCCCTGTGGGGACTCAGCGGCACACAAGAGCACACTTGTCATACTTGTTTGTCCAATGAAGAAAAAAAAAAAAGAAAAACACCCTTGGGATCATGCATGCACTCTCAGAGATGTCACACTGTGGCACATGCAGGCTCACGCACACAGACACACACTGAAGATGGTGTGACAGCAGATGTGACACTTGCAGACGCAGGGAACCCACCACACCTGAGGGAAAGAGAGGAAAGGGAGAAGAGTGAATAGTGATTATGCACGTGCAGACACAACCTGAAGCCATCCCAGCAGCAGGTAAACACCCATTTCAGGGTGGATGTTGAATTTTCCACCAATTTTCTGCTTGTGAGGCAACCGCACAGAATGTTGGCCGCCTCACAGAGCAATCAGAAATTTGCCTCTGTGGCAGTCTGATCAAACCAAATCAGGTTTAATCCATGTGCCCTTCCCTTGATTTTGCCCAGATCGATAATTGTCCTTATTTAACACACGCAGCGACAGAGAGAGAGAGAGAGAGAGAGAGAGAGAGAGAGAGAGAGAGAGGAGGGGGGGGCGCATGCAGCTCTGTAGCTCTCTGCTGTGTCAAAGTGAGCGAGTGCGTGGGAGGAGATGTTCAGCGTGCACTGCAGTAGCAGAGTCTGTGGTGGAGGGGGAGAGTCTGAAAGAGAGAAGAGGAGGGGGGGTGGAGGGGGGCAATGTGAAAATATCAACGAAGCCACAGCTACAGGGGTGGGATACACAAAACACTTTCACCACAGTGCAATGCGAACACTAGGTCATTCACTCTGATCTACACCCAAGGCTCACATCTGAATTTGAACCGGGAGCTTTATTGTTGCATATTTCTTTATTTCATACCAAAACACCCGGATATGGTTCAAATTAAGGCACAATGCCATTCCGACTGTTGGTAAATAGCACGGTCTCTGTCAACATGTGGCCCTGCTGACGTGGTTTAAAGATAAGATTGTTGTTTTACAGTAACCCGCCGTCGCCGTATTTTCCAGGCCTCAGGTTGTTGTGCACCAACGCTGCCCTTTTCCATAACAGCTCTCTCTCTCTGACAGGATGTGAATAATAAAGCTATTCATGTATGACTGGAAAAATGCTGAGTCTGTATTCAACACCTTCGGCGTCACAAAGTAGACCTCCCCCCTCTGCTTTTTATCATAGTGAAAGCATTATTTTTCTCGTCATCACATGAGAGAATGAGATTAGTCAGGGCCCTGCTGCTGTTTGGCTGCGAATTCCAGTAAGGATCTGAGAGCGTCACAGTCTGCGAGCGCTGCCCCAGCTTCCTGTGCGCCGGCCGATCTGAGCTGCATCGCAGGAGCGATAAGGCCATGGAGTTCCCCCTCCCCACCCTCCACCCTCTACCAGGGCAGACGGCTGCTCCGCGCCGCCAGACGCTGCCCTCCACGTCGGCCTCGGGCTTCTCAAACGTGGGCCTGGCTGCACGTTCCTCTGTGCGGACCCGATGGAGGATGCAGATAAGAGGGGCTTGTTGTGACTGGGCTGTCTCAAAGCAAAATGTGATGGGGGTCAGATAGTTCCCTGTTAGTAATCCTGGTGTTTGTGTCCCAGTGTGTGTGCACAGAGTGGAATGTGTGCACGGCGAGTGGTGAAAACATGCACTCAGATCCTTTACTTGAAAATACCAGTACTCCAATTGAACACTACTCTATTCTTCTTAGCCAGCCATTTAAAATGGTTTTTGAATGCCTACCTAAAAAGATGTACTAAATCTATTGAAAGTGCAGGAAACTCAGCAGGAAATTGCCCCTGTGACTTGTATTTTTTTGTGTGTTATGTCTGTTTTATCAGGATTTAAGTATTTTATTTACATGCCCCCTCTAATGGATGAAAATATATATGTGGGAAATCTTGAGTTTATTTAATTGGTAGGAAATATAGATAAATATTTTTTGTAAGGAAAATCATATATTCACATATTGAGTCAGCTGTAACATTTG
>JAOXYL010000071.1:17515159-17526372 GCA_028564955.1 Terapon puta
ATCTGCTGGCCCGGAGCAAAAGCCACAACAAAGTTACTGTAAAAGCTGAACTTCTCTGACTTATACGTTCATGCTGTGTGTTGAAATGATGCAACTGTGGTTTTCCCGGGGATAATCTTTTGGAGGGTTTTAACGTCAAAGAAAATCTTTTAATTGGGGAGCTTACTAGGAGACAGCCCGAGCTCAGTGGCACCACTTAGAGTCAGTGGGCCGACCGGCAGCGTCCTCATGTTCCTCTGGGCTGGGAAAACCAGCCACCGCAAAGTTTGACCTGTCTGGTTGCGAGGACTGCATTAATATAGATGAGGTGGCTGGATCTGGTCAGGTCTGGCTCGCAGTGAGGAGAAAAAAACCCTTTTAATAAGTCAACAAAAAAACACGGCTGCTGCGGCTGACTTGATGAAGACCAGCAGGGTGTGAACGATGGGGAGAAACCTGGTGGTAAAAACTGCCGATGAGATTCACAGCCCCGGCTGAGGAGCCTCTGTGTAAACACTGTCACTCCTGTCGGGCCAGGGCCTGTGAGATTCATATTGTGGGGTTGGAGACGTGCAGACGGGCCAATTGCTGAGGGTGAGCTATTGAAGGGGGATGACCCGTGATTACGGAAAGACAGGAAAAAGTCCTCTTCGGGTAATAATAACTGACTGACAGTGCCAAGGTGTTTCTGAGCTCTGACACATGGCCCATTTTCCTTGAAGTGCCTTTCTCTTTGCCCTCAGATGGTTTATAATCTGTGACAAAACAAACTGCAGATTGTTCCATATACTCAAATACAGGCACTGGGGCATTTCATTGTGCTGCTGAACTTTTGAGCCATTAAAAATGAATGTTGGCTCAGACACTTCCTCGCAGTCAGTAAGTCATTGTGCTTTGTGAAAACACAAAAACTGGTGATGGTATATATTTCCCCTGAGGCGAGCATGTTTTTTCCTTCCACTTTGATAAAAAAGACTTCTATGTTGCTACAGCGGCAGTTTGAGCTTAGGTAATGCTCTGGGATCTGTCCCATTAACTGTGGTCAGGACTCTTCAGTGCAACTAAACATCAAGAAGAGACCACAAAGAAATGATTCAAAGCCCCTGCTGTCTCTGCCTTGGACTTATTTAATTCTGCTTCTTTGGCGTCTGTTAAAATCCTCCCCAGATTTGTTTTGATGAGCGCCGATGTGAAGTGCCTCGTATAGTCTGCCTGTCAGAAGTGTTAGATGAAGGTTATTTAACCTCCTTCGCCATATCCACCGGACTGCCTCCTGGTTGGATTTGGCCCGGCTGCCAAAATCCGCCTGAAGTTGGCCCGCCACTTGCCCCACTTGCAGATCCAAGCCTCGCTATTGAATATGGAAGGAGAGACCTTTCACTTAGCATGCATTTTTGAACGTCACCCACCCCTGCTCCATTCGTTGTGCTGTCAAACCCAATAAGATCAAAACACAAGCTTCCCTTCCAAAAATAGACTCCAGAAAACATTACTCATAAATCAGGGATTCCTGCTCCCCCTGCTGCTTCTCACATCACATCGGTTTGTTTTATTCCTTAGAAAAATGTATCTACTTGCACCAGCCAGGCAGAAATGGCAGAAGTTAACCCCTTACACTGAGCGCATCACCGGTGATACCTTCGGGTGACCGTAACTACATGATGGTTTGAGTTATTGGAAAAAATCCAACTGTTTCTGAAAGCTGAGGTGTTGCGCTTTACAGCCAATGTGATGTCATTTCACTCATGCCCTCCCTTAAGCCAGAGAAGCATCCCCTTTACTCCCAGGGAATACTGTCACAGCGGCGGAGGAAAACACAAAGCAGAGCAGTGAAAGAGAGCCAAAAAAAAAAAAAAGTCAGCAAGATGACCCACACAGTTGATCAAACTTCTGTGGAGGTTTGAGGAGAAGGATTTGAGACTGAAGGAGCAACAGGAGGAGAAACTTTAATTTCTGGATGAATGAAGCTCTCTCTTCTTTTCTCTCACTAGTTTGTACTTCTGTATACATTTTCATATGTGTAAATCAACGGTTGCATTGTGTGGTGGCCTTTTCAGAACAGTGTGCCAAGTCTGAGTATTTGTAGTTCCAACAAATAAATGTGTAGTATGCGCAGCACGGGATACTGCGCATGCACAATTTGTGAGGTGATTTTTCCAGACAAGTGTTTTTATGTTTTATATTTTTCCTCACTGTTTTTAGTTTGTCTTATGATGAGGGCCAGCTATAATGTGTATATGCTGTAATATTACACTTAATAAATATTCTTTTTCTTCAAGTGTCCTGAGAGAGGCTATGGGGATATTGCAGGTGGTGAATAGGAGGTGTCCACCAGAGATCACGTTCAGGGAGAACTTCGGAGAACCTGTGGGAAAAATGCCCATACATAGTTTTTCTCTTTTTTTGCACATTTAGAGATTCAGAGAAACAGATTTTATTGTGAATATTGGAAAATGTTCAAATTTCAGTTGCGAGATGCAAAATCTGTTATTCATGCTCAGTTTCATAGTTGTGTGTTTTTCTTCATTTTAAACTACAGTAAATAGTAAATAACTGGGTGACATGGGAAGGTCCAGGTGCTCTAGAAAAATGGGCAAAATAGGGAAAAAAAAGTCCAAACTGACATTTTAGGCATAGGTGTTCAAGGGTTAAAATGAGTCCGTGTGGCCCAATGGTGACCACCTGCTGACTGCTAACAATATATACAGTCCTACACCTCATGAATCCACCAAAGACTGGCAGAGGATGCTGACCCATTGGAGTGATATTCTCAACCTCACCCATGGCCACACTGACTCAGTTTTCTACCAAATACTTTCATTTTCATTCAAATATTTTTCTAGTCTTTTAACCATCTAATTCTCCACACAAGCCAGTGCAGGTTCGCTGAAAGGCTATAGGGGAGGTTCATGAAAGGCTTGAGCCAGGAGATCTACAAGAATATGAAAAACAGATCCCAGCACTTGCACACACCCAGACACCTGATACAGATGTGGTATGGGCCGTAATGAAAGAGAACCCATGAGGGAATGTATTGAAAATGTGAGTTACGATAACAGATTTGTGGTGTGTGGGTGGCACTGCTCTTAAAAAACCACAAGCATACCAGAAGGCACATCTTGCCAAGGGCAGGACTGTCTGCAGTGCTTGGTGCGCAAAGCCAGCTGTGCCTTTGCCACAGTCTGCTAGTTTTCACTTTGCATTTTAATGCTCACTTACTTCATAATTAAGCAAGGCTCTCATGTTGAGTCTCCACTTGAAGCTCTCGTCTGGATCATGCCGGCAGATGCCCCCAGTTTCAGATTTACTGGTGCAGTGGCTATATTAGATTATGCTGGATTAGAGGGGCAAATGGAAACATCTGGTTGGAAAATGAACAAAAAGTGCAGAATGAGAGGTAACAAAAAGAACTTCACAAATACCTGGACCAAATTAACGAATAGGTCTGGTGACATTTAAAATATGTCTTCTCAAAATATCCAAGCATTGCCTGAGTGGGCAAAGCATGATATGACATAATCCTGTGAGTCATACAGCAGCCATACACTGTTTTCCAAAAACTACTAAAACCCCAACAATAAGCCTTCTCTTAAAAGGGCCAAAGTGTTACAATGGGCATTTCTTTTATCATGATGAACATGGGTATAATACCTTAATTAATCCATTCTAATACACCAAAGGATATGGAGCTAAGTGCCAAACAGAGGATAGGGAAGTTTATAACATATTACTAATACATTGTTGTTAATGGTGTTAAATGGGATTGACTGCCAAAAGTGCAACATAGAAGAAGCTATATAATATCTTTCCCTTGAGTTAACGGTCTGTGCTTCTCATTCCTCCTTATAGATCTTTATCTTGTTTGGTGATAAAGAAAGTAGGAACCATGGGACCTGGAAAATGGAGCCTATTTATTCTGTTGGGTCTGTCCTTCTGGAGCAACAGCCTCGCCCTCACCAAGAACCCCATCCTCTCCCGGATACGAAGAGCTCCAGAGGACAATGGGGAAGGCAAGAAGTGCTCCTACACCTTCCTGGTCCCTGAGCAAAAGATCACAGGACCCATATGTGCCGCCCGCGGTTATTCAACCGACAAAGACCGGGTGACACGCCTGGACGTGGCCGCCGTGCGCGACCTCCTGTCAAAGCAGCGTCGGGAGATGGAGACTCTGAAGCTAGTGGTGGACGTGGATGGCAACTTGGTGAATGAGATGAAGCTGCTGAGGAAAGAGAGCAGGAACATGAACTCCAGAGTGACCCAGCTCTACATGCAGCTGCTGCATGAGATCATCAGGAAGCGGGACAACTCACTGGAGCTGGCCCAGCTGGAGACACGCATCCTCAATGCCACCTCCGAGTCACTGCGCTTGGCCTCCAGGTACAGGGAACTGGAGGCCAAATACGCAGCCCTGTCTGCAGTAGTGAACAACCAGTCAGTGCTGATTGGGGCGCTGGAGGAGCGTTGCATGCAGGTGCACAGCCGCAGGCATGACCAGACACCTTTGGGACCTCCACTTGTGCAGGTGGTACCTGAAAACATTCCTGTTAATGTGCCGCGTTTCACCAATGAGATCCAGAGGGACAACACTCGAGCCTTTGCCCGAGAAAGGGGCTCTCGCTCTGGGCCATCACCTACAAGCGGCACTCTGGAAGTTCAGAAACCTCCACAGAGAAACTTCAGTGCTGAAGGTGAGTTAGAGAAAGAATGAATTAGTAATTAGAAATCACCCATTTGGCCATTCATCTCTTTCAGTTATTCATTTATTCCTTGATTCAGTCTTAAAACTGAAAATAGTCATGGCAAAATTCATAGCGGTCATAGCAGGCCAACCATAACAAAATAATAATCACGGACTTTGAATAAAGCTGCAGGTGGGCCAGTGGCCTCATTTTAAAAGGTTAAAGTTTTGCAAATTCAGCTGGAACTCGGCTCCCCGCTCAACAGAAAGAACACAAACCAGGATGGAAATAAAAATGTTGTAACGTCTCTATTGAGGCAGGGGACTTAAAGCAAAGCAAAGAAAGACCTAACCAGTGCGATTTTGCTCATCAACAGAAATTCCTGACACATTTAGATTGCACCCGTCCAAGAATAATAAAGTGTGTAGGATTTCAGCACAGCTGTGTATGAAAATGATCCTTTACAAGACTGTTCCATTGCATGTGAGACATAGACAAAACCCAGGCTGGCATGATAGGCTCCTGAAAACCACCAAAGTCCCGGCACTTCTGGTATACCTCATGAAATGAATAGACTCTATCTTTACATTATTATTATTATACTATTAGCTGGGAGAGGGTTACTCACCCCTTAAATAAACTCACTGCCACATGTGCTAGTAATTAAAAATCTTGTAATGGGAATGCAGAATTACCTTGAAAAAAAGCAGATGTTAGTCACTTACACAAGGAGTTAACAAGATAGTTATTTAGTTTTTTATTTTTACCTCAAATAAAGGCCAGTAATTTCTTATTGAAGCAACTTAATTTGCCATATTCTCCCGTGCAGTTCTGTGAGGACATGGTAAACATCTTTGTGGACCTCGATAAATGTGTTTTGTGTTACTCTGTCTGCCTGTGTAATTTTGCACTTGTTTACTGGTTTTGCCCCAGTTATTTTACCTTCTGTCAGACAGTGACTTCAGTGTTTCCTCATCATATAAACTCATGTCAATCATGTTGTTGTCCAAGTGCTCTGGAAACAAAACTGCCATATAAAACCAAAACAAAGTGACTACATTCTTAGTCAAAATTGACTTAGTACTAGAATTGCATTTTACTCTATGTAACTCTATGTAAAACATATACTTTTAGTGGTGTATGCATTTCTAAAAAATAACAAGGTTTAGCAACTAAAACACTGTTGGGCTAACCAAGGAGCAGTAAGAGCTAGCTTTACCTAAAGTCAGTGTACTGATCCTTGACGATCATCACCTCTGATTCACTAGAAGTGTGTATTGGTGTCTGCATCTGCTTGGATTTTCTTACTTAACTGTGTTTGGTGCATTTCTGGGCATCACCCTTTGGGCAGTGGTGTGTAGCCCCCAGCCAATAACAGCTCGCAGGTTATGATGTGCAGGGTTAAAAATGGCCCCCGCATGAAGGACCACCAGGGGGGGCGTGCACCCTGAGCTGGGAGGAGGTGTCAGCTTTGTATGCAGCGCGTGTTTACGAACCACAATCAACAAAACCTACTCATTATACCTTCAGTGTTTCAATCTTACACACATCGTCCTCTCTCATTTTCAGAAGTATTGAATCTCATCTTGTACTCCAGCAGTTCCTGTCTCTCTTATGACCTGCCCCCATCTCTGACTGTTTCTTTTAGGCCCATTCAGAGACTGTCTTGCGGCGCAAGAGGCGGGCCACAGCACCAGCGGTATGTACCTGATCAGACCAGACGAGGCGGAGAGGCCAGTGCAGGTCTGGTGTGAACAGGATATAGACAACGGGGGCTGGGCCGTTATCCAGAGCAGGAGAGACGGATCTGTTAACTTCTTCAGGAACTGGGACAACTATAAGGTGATGACAATGAGACTTCCCCAGCCGTGTCTGTCTTATTTTTCCTCCTCCTCTCCTGTGCCAAGCAGACTACTTGGCTCATCCAGAGACAACGGGGTTGCCGTTACATATCTAGAGGAGCCATCTGGGGTCTTTGGGACTATTTCTGGGGCCCGAATCCGTGTGTTTTCACTTACTGTAAAATATAACGCCCTGTCAGCAGCACTATTCGTCCGAGGTCATTTGGTTTGAGATTCCCATTATGAAATATTAGATGGCCCGCTAGAAAGGTATGTTCCACAGCTCAGTCTGCAGGGGTTTCTTTCCAAAACCGCTACTACTATGGTGCCTTCCTGGATGGATGGCTGGTTGGCTTACTCCACCAGACCATATAGACCCTCTCATCAAAGCTCTGTGAGAATGAGATGGAGTATAACGCTGCTGGCAGCCTCGGTGTGTTCCACTCGACCCGGCCAGGCTTGTGCATGAGTAACTGGGAGCTAAATTGCTCTCTTCAACATTGATTTGCCTCCACGCTCTCCCACAAAGCCACCACATGTACATACACACAGCACCAGAGAGGAGGCCCCGAAACGAAACCCTACATCATTCATCATCTGCTGGCTCACCCGGCTAATCCACAATCACAAACCTCAACTTCTCTACCAAGTGAAGTGTTCTCGAGGCACATGGCCAGATTTGGATTGCTCGTGGTTATTCAGCACAAGCGCCCAGGCCAGTTTCGCCATTAGCCACGATCCAAGAGATCTGTGAGGTTTGAGTGATGATCCTGCGTTCTGAAGATGGATGCTTATTTTCCTGCATAAACTCTACAACATGTATGTCTTAGGAATGTCAAAAACAGGGTGGCGTTCTCTTGCCACTGCTCTTTTTTTGTTCTTTTGAAGATTTGTAGTTGGTCTTAAGTACAGAACCGTGACTAAAACATCATTAAAAAGAAGATCCTCATTTGTTCTGTTACAACCCGGCAGCCTCATCCACAAAGAGGTTTTAGGTTCCCAAACAGTTCTCATGTTTCTAAACTCCTCAGGCTACCACATAAAAGACAATGTGCATTATTATCTGTAATCTTTCTGTAACCTTCCTTTTAATCTTCCTTTGACTCAGAGCGGCTTTGGCAACATAGACGGGGAATACTGGCTCGGTTTGGAAGGCATCTACAACCTAGGAAGGCAGGGGGACTACAAGTTGCTGGTAGAGCTGGAGGATTGGATGGGCAAGAAGGTCTACGCTCAGTACAGCAGCTTCCACTTAGAGCCTGAGAGCGAGGGCTACCGCCTGCGGCTGGGAACCTACCAAGGCAACGCTGGGGACTCCCTGAGCAGTCACAACGGCAAACAGTTCACCACTCTGGATCGAGACAAGGATGCCTTTTCAGGTAATATAAACGTGGAGTCCCTTTGTGCTCCCAAGCATAGTAAGTCTCCTTTGAAACATGCCATCATGTTTGAAATTTCATAGAAAATAAGTAGTGGTGTCGACCCACTGGAAGTGAAAGACCATGGCAAAGTATAAACGTGAGCATCCTGCTTTTTGTAGTGAACATTGTAAAAACCAACAATCTGCCAAAAATACATGTGACTTTGTGCCACATTTTTATTTGTATATGTCATCTTCGATCCACTGAGAGAAGAAGATCATTCTTGCATTTTCTGGAATTTCTCTTTTAGTTACAAAAAGTACAGCCTGATGCAACATCACCCACATTGTTGGAGGAAGTGGTGTTTCAACAAGCTGCTTGCCAAAGTTACATGCTTATAGCTACAAGCAAAAAATACCAATTTGTTCAATTCCGGTGGGTCAGTCTTTAAAAATGCAAAAAATAGGGTTTTTTTCTTTTTGAAAATGTACTTCTTTGAGTCATTCTTGCCTCCTAATAGAGCTAATCATCACACTTCCCATGTCTCCACAACAGGCAACTGTGCCCATTTTCATAAAGGAGGCTGGTGGTACAACGCTTGCGGTCAAGCCAATCTTAACGGTGTCTGGTACACCGGCGGCGTCTACCGCAGCAAATTCCAAGATGGGATCTTCTGGGCCGACTACGGCGGAGGCTTCTACTCTATGAAGTCTGTCCGTATGATGATCAGGCCCATAGACTGAGGAGATACTTTAAACCAGGCTGGTTCCAGGGGCAGCTACTGTATGGAGGCCAGGGCAAACTTGAACCTCACTCTAAATTGTGACAGTATATGTCATCAGCAACTGGTTGATCCTACATAAAAGAACTACACCAATGGAGACCAACCATCAGTAGTGACTTGAACTGCCTCCGGTAACAGACATAGACTCTGCGTGAACATTGTTCTCTTTATATCATAATAGATGCACACATAGGGGGATTTAGGGGACATTGCTATTCATAGTACAGCTACGACCACATATGATGGTGAGAGGCAATTAAGAATAAATGCCAAAATTTTGCAGCTAAATGATGCAAGCTGTCGGTCCGATGAAGAGACCGCATTGTTTTCCTCATTATTAGGTCACCCTGTAGAGAGGAGGCACCAAATCCTAGCAGAACGTCATCGGTACTATTGATTCCATTTATAAGCTTTAGCGTCACAGCTCTTCCTACCTCGCCAAGATAAACGTGTGGGGGAAACACTCATACATGGTATTTAACTTGTGCTATAAGTGCCAGGAGCTGGAAAATACATTTTGTTTATACCTATATAGATTTACTTAGACTCCGTATCCAGAGAGATGAAGGTGGTTTAGATACATTGTTTTATGTACATTTGATTACACAAAAACATTTTTTGTCCCTACACTCAAAATGACCTTTATACTGTATGTTAAACTACTTTGTTCAAGCGCAGATGACCAGAAACTATAATTTATGTGTACAATTAACTTATCAAAACAGTGAAAAGGGCCAGGTGTCCTGAGGGAACAGTAAATGATCCTACAGAAAATAGAACTAATTTCCTCCACTGTATATATGACAATCATTCTCAAAGTGTGCTTGCACGTATGGAAATTGCTGTTATATGTTTTTCTCATTTGGCTGTTGATTAAATTTCAGTATGACTCTGAGGAAAAAAAACACAAGCATGGATGGGAGAGAAAAAAAAGTGGAATTACGTTTTGTTTTGAGTGGTTTTCGAGCACGAAAAATATGCCGACTGAGCGTGTTGAGAGTTATAGGCAATGGGACAGACAACGAGAAACACATTGCTGAAAGCCAGACAGGATGGAGGAGGAAAAAGAGAGGAGAGAGGAGGGAGGGCAGGGGATGAACTGGGATGGAACCAGTCCAAATTTCCAAGTTATTTCCCCTCCTCTTCCTTTCGAATACAGAGAAATTTACATTCTTTCCATGCAAAAGTGCTTGATCTGTATGTTTTTGAAAGAAATATCTTTCATTGACAAAGTCACGGGTGCCTGCCCTCTGTAATCACCGGTATGGAAGGAAAGCAGCATCCTTCTGGGGGAACCGTCCCGGGGGGAGAGGGAAACCGAGGGGTTTGAAGTGGCGGGTCCGCTTTGAGCAACAGTGCAGCATCTAACAGCCTTTGGTCTCTGAGTCCAAAATAGACTCTTACATTGAAGTGTTTTTTTTTCTTATTGACCACAATGGCCCTCACACCCATCTCTTTAACAAACTTTTATAAAGCAACAAAACACAAAGGAGAGCGGTCAAACCCAGCCGGATGCGGACACATGTCTAAGAACATGTAAAAAAGCAGTGTCTCATAAAACAGCCATTACTATGTTAAAATTAAACAGCAATAAAAACTGGAACCAAGTGAGTCACAATACTTGGCAGAACAATATTACACAACTAGCAGTCAATAAATGGAGAACATTCAGGGTCACATCAGGGGACATTCTTGTTCATTTGGATTCAAAGGAACTCCTTTCATGTCCCATGCTGATTTATACTGTTAACCAAGTCGTAATTAGTCTACGACTTGTTATTTCTTAGTCTTTGTTAAGATGACATGCACATTCCTAACTTTACTTGCGGGTGTGAGGCCTGCCGATGAAAAATATTTTCCCCCTTTATTCAAATAGATACTTTAAGTCGTAATGGAGAGAGGTGCCAAGTTTTCCGACTACAATAATGTATCATTATTGGTTTTGACAGTAATAAGACCATTTTCTAAAATGTGCGTGGTGGTGGTGTGTGCTTTGTGTTGGTGCGAAAGAGTCGCCAGGAGACGGATGAATACATTGCAGAGACATCTCATTTCAATTGTTAACACATTTCTGTGGATGACTGAGTAAGCAGAAGTCATCCGCTTAAGTCTGACTCACATAAACATGATTATTTCTCTTCCACCGTCCTAAAAAGCACAATTCATATCTTAAATCTGTCACATCATTAAACCTCTGTTTTAACGGGGGCAGTGCTTTTAATGACAGTCAGCTGGTCAGTCATTTTTCATTTTAAAGAAATAATTTGGGAGATAAGCTCCTTAACTTTCTCTTCCTCTATAGTGAGCTTTAAATGTAACGCTTTGAGGATTTTCTGGACCGAGCCAGGTGAACTGTCTCCCCCTGTTCCCAGTCTTCCAGACTGCTCTAGCGTCGACATTTAACAAACAGACATGACAGTTGTACTGATAGTGTCGTCTGAATCTTGACGAGAAAGTGAATAAGCGAATTTCCCAAAATGACAAACCAATCGTTTTAGCACAGATCCAATCTAAGTGTACACGAGAAAATATAACTCTGCCCTATCAACCCCCACATACCCTTCTTCTG
>JAOXYL010000071.1:17668486-17682208 GCA_028564955.1 Terapon puta
TCACAATTACTGGCATCACAGATCACACACTCACATGTACCACTGCCTGCAGCTAAGGTACAACAAGCAAATAAAGAAATGCTCGGTACTCGCTGTGATCATCTTCTCTCACCAAGGCTAGCCACCTCCGCAGTTAAATTACAAGAACGACCTCTTCCTGTAAAAAGCAAAAATATTTCTGTGATCAGTAACTATAATGTTATTACTCCGTTTTACACTTTTTTCTTTAATGCCATTTGTTACATAAAAATGTAATCACGTTTCTACACATATAGGTAGAACATTATTATCCTGTTTGATGGATACAAAGCTGCTTATCCAGATATGCAGGATAAATTCATTAATAGGTTCTACATAGCACTTCACACTTCACATAATGAAGAGGAAACAGAACACTCAGAGTGCGACCGGACACACTATGTTGTGTTTTGCTTTTCATTCATCATTCCTTTCAAAGCCGTTTGGAAAAAAAAAAAAAAATCAAACCACACTGCAGCAAACTCTGACTGCCATGCTAAAGCCAAAGCTCCCCGCTATCCATCAACAGAATTGCTTTACATGCGTGACTTTACTCGATCTCCATAGCAACTGTTGCTCTTCCACTGTAATCTGTGCGCGCACACACAAAAATGATTCATTTCTAAAAGAGAGACAAGGAATGGAGGACAGAGAGAGAGAGAGAGCGAGAGACAGACAGAGAGAGAGAGAGAGACAGAGGGGGAAGAAGGACGTAGCAAACAGACGGGGAGAGAGGGAGAGAGGCAGAGAGGCAAACGACAGATTAGATCACCAGTCACCTCTCATACTGGATGTATGACATTGGAAAGATTGCAAGAGGCAGTACAAATAGTAACCATTTCACCCTAGTCAAACACTATTTCTTGCATTTCACCAAATCATTTGCTGCTGCGCTTATCCGGCCGCTCATCACGCTGCTTCGCCGCGAATGTCATAACAGCGGCGTGGAACAGCCCCCACCCCCACCCCCACCCGTCCACCACTCCAACGAATGATCTCGCCCATCACTGCCCCAGCACCCGTCGATACCTGCTTGTAACTCTGCGCTGATTCAGTGGCCCATCCGCCGCATTGATGATGTGCACAATGCCCCTCATTAACTCTGTAACCGCTTTAACGATCAGTCATTAAAGCGAAACCTCGATTTTGTGTTTGACGCCGAGGAACCGGGCGGAGGAATTTTGACGTTGCCACTCGTTTGGGGCGGGGGTGGGGGGAAACACGCTGCTGCTAATGTTTTGTAAATGTGTGCCTGTGTGTTTGCTGAGGCTTATGAAAGTTATTTTGTGCACATGGGGGGAGGCAGATGGCGGGGACAGACTGGCGTTCCTCAGACATCCATTCTCTTTACCGCTGCTTAAAGTCGTCAGCCCCCCCTGCGCCGACGGGACGAGCCCCGGCGTTTTCATTCCGAAGGCGGAAAATAATGGTTAGCGTCGCACGTAGGTGAACGCGTGGATCGGCGGGGCGGCGACCATAAACTCTCATTACGGCTCGGCGGATGGCGCGTGTGGCCTGCTAGCAGGCGGGGGGACGCTGACAGGAAGAGACACGCAGACACAGATACACACTCGGGAAGGTTCAAAGGTTAAGCTGCCTCAATGCCCGGATCCCCAACAAAAAGTTTCTAGTTGCCAAGTCCTTATATCTGGAGGGGCACTTCTGACTCTCCATCTGTTGCCATCTGTCCCCTCGCTGTCCCCGTTCGAGTGTGGCAAGGAGGAGGATGCAACGCTGTGATCAGAGACAAGCCCTGAAACAGTATGGAGCAGGGCAAACAGTAATTGTTCTCTCCATGGTCCTGGTGCAGGGCCTGTGTGTCAGGTGGGGCGATAGCAGCGTTTGATTTGAGGCCCTCTGATGTCCAGGCTGTTAAATCTTTTTGAAGATTTGGCAATTTTATGGCATTTAGGCCCCTCTCGGATCATTGGGAAATGAGGGCATCGGGAAATGTGAGCGATGTGACAAAAGGTCCCAAGCTGACATCTGAGACCACCAGGACCCCCAAACGCCGTGCGTGTTGTCCCATGTGCGGGGTGCGCACCTTGACGCAGACTAACAGTAGACGCCGCTTTAGGCAGCCCTCTGTCAGAGAAATTATGAGCGTCAGGCTTATGGGCCAGAAATGTTGTGAGGACCATTCAACCTCGGGTAATTGTAAATCCAGAAAGCCAGAGGAATATGTGTCACCCCTCCTCACACACGCACGCACACACACCTTCTCCCGCTCTCTCCTCCTTTTCTTACAGTGTGTAACAACATGAAACAGCGTGCCCTGCAGCTCTTTAGTTTTCAAATACAGCACACTCGCTCGTCTCGATCTGAACCCTGAGCACGTAGCGAGCGAGTTATGCCACTGTGTCAAGACTCTCATTCGGTATGCAAGGCCTACTTTTTTTTTTTTTTTTGGAGGATCTGTGCATAAACCTCTAAATCTCTCCTGAAGTGTTATTAGGGGAAATGGCACGCCGTATGTAAAGAAACAAATGGCACAGAACATCTGGTTAAAGCTCATCTGAGAGAGCGGCGCTGAATTGGACCGATCGTGTTTAAAATGCAACTGGAGCAGCATGCATTTTACATTACATTACAGAGTGTATGAGTCAGTAAAATCAGGATGGAATACATAATACTGTATGAATAGACTACAGTCACTGTATGAGGGATTCGAATCGGGGCGTCCACCCTCTCCCGCTTCCTTCCTGCGGGGTTTAACCAGCACGGCACGCACGTCCCACAGTTTGTCTTTTTAGTGAGTTTGCCATCAAAGTGGGAACGTTAATTCCTCTTCACGGTTGTCTGTGCACGCCGGGCTGCGTCTGGGTAATGTTCAGGGGTACATGGTGGCTGACTGTATATAAGAGTCATTATCCTCTGGCGGAGAAACAAGCCTGAATTAGACCCAGATTTGACGTTCACTTGCTTAGAGACTTTAATGACTTTAGCATCGTCGAGCCCTCCCTCTCCCCCTCCCTTTGGAGAATTGCGCCCTCATGAATTAGTGAGAGGGTGTGCATAGCCAAGACAAGTGCTTACGTTTGACGTTTTCCTTTTTCCCCTCCATTTGCTCAAGGCCCCATAAATTACCCCGTTTTCTGAATTTCTTTTTTTTTGCCAAACTGCAGGGATGGTAGAGGGATTTGTGTCAGGTGCAGACGAGGGATGGATGGCAACGGAATAAGGTCATTTTGGTGCGATGCGATCTGCAGCCCGACTGTCTTTGTCACGCATGTTAAACCTCGCTCCCGTCCCAACGCGGCTCAGCCAGCCACTTAAACGCGCCGCTAACTGATGCGCTGTACGGGCTCGTGACCTAGAATTGAGTGAAAACCGCTAAATTCTCCAAGGTGCCGGTGACCTTGATTTTGAATCCCTGCTGTTGCCTTCGCGTGAACGCCGTCAGGGCGTCGAGCTCCGCGGATGACAAGCCCGGCGCAGGTTAGGAGGGGACGGTTTAGACGTCGCAGACGCACGAGACAGCGCTCGAGGCTTGCGGCCTCGTAATCAAAACAGCGCGGCGGCAGGCAGCACCAAGTCAGAATGAGAAAGGTGTCAGTGTCAAGGTGGTGTCGGGGCAGCGGCGGAGATTGACAGACAGAATAATCAGCAGCGAGAGCGGGAGGGAGAAGGGAGGGGATGACACGATAAAGCCCGAGGCCATCCAGACACACATTTGCGAATCCCCCCCCACCTGCCCCCATGTCACACCACCATCCCACCACCCCAACATCCATCACCCGGGGGAGGGCCTGGTGGATTGTGGGTGAGCGCTGGACCGAGATGATTCCTCTCAATAGTAGCCATTCAAGCTGGTTTGTCGCCACCAATAGCACCCATGGGAACTGTAGGCGTGGGTGAGGCGTAGGAGTGAGCCCCCCCCCACCCCACCACACACTCAGCCACCCAGTAACCTTCCACCCGGGCTTTTCTGCGTGGATGCCCCACAGGGCCCAGGAATAGGTGATGGGAGAGTCTTCTCCGTGTTCCCGTTGTTTTCTCATTTGGTCCACCGCCTTTATCCAACTTCATTTTCGATTTCAAGTTCAATTTTCTTTCAATCTTCGCTCCCTGCCACTAATTTGCTATTCATTCCGCATTTCCTATTCCATAAATATTTATACGTCGGCACACGCACACACACACACACACACACAGTAGCCTCTACACCTCAAGCAGGGCATGATACTGAAGTCGTAGGACTCTTTTCCTTGTTTCCTGTAATCGCTCACTTTCATTCTGTCCTCATCTTATGTCCTCTCTTTCTTTGTTTTTTGTTCTTCTTCTCTGTCTCTTCCTCCAACGCCGCAGGTCAAGACCGCAGCGAGGCGGGGCTTATTAAGCGTTTCCGTGGAGATGGCGTGCGCTACAAGGCCAAGCTGATCGGGATTGATGAGGTGACAGCGGCGCGTGGGGACAAGCTGTGCCAGGACTCCATGATGAAGCTGAAGGTGCAGACTTCTGTGTGTGTGTGTGTGTGTGTGTGTCTGCGGGGACATCATTGAGCCACTTCACTCATCCCAGTCAGATTTGGAAAAGGCATGCTCGGGCATGTCTGTATTGTCTGCTGAATGAGTCACGGGGGCCGTCTTGTCCCGCGTGTGACTCACTGAAGCTCTGTGAAGAACTGACCAGACGGAACAAATGAAAGTCCAACCGTATTATTCTGCAGCTCTTTGTCATGTAGAAACAGCTACTGTAGGGTTGGTTTTTCCATCTTTCGGAAAAAACGGCAGCAGCCTTGTGCTTTATTTTCCCCCTAATAGGCTGCTGTATTTTTAGTATTGCTCAAAGCTCTCTGCGTTCATACAGATATTCTGACCTTGGAGGCAAACTAGCATCATATTCCGAGAGGCTCAAAACAGTATGTCACTTAAGTAGCAAATTTTCACTTTTTAAGGCGTGACTGCGAGAACACTACCCCCACCCAAACCACCTCTGGTGTGTCTTCTTGTGTCTCCTATTTTTACAGCAAAGTCCACAATGTGACACTTGTAGCACAAAAACTGATAATGTGACCCAGATAATATTTTAGCCAGCGTTCTTTACAGGATGTTGCAAGTAAATTAGGTCAAACTCAGCCCCACAGTGTGAGTCAAAGTTGGAAAAGAAGTCGGAGTACGAAAGACTGTGGATGAAAGGGGGCTGAGCATTACTGAACTTTTGAAGTATGGAAATGTACTGTAAATTCACTGCTCCCTCAGCCCCGCCAACCCCGCTCCGCTTGGTTACTGTTGCTATGCCTGTCAAGCTCAGCATCCGCGCACATGTGCAGTTTACAGTGATAACAGGGGTAGTTTTACCACTTGAAATTCACAGTCATTTTCAAAACAATGGCTCCTCGATGTCAGACAAAAGCAGGCTTCACGGGCTTCACCGGCGACTGTCAATTTTGTCGTCTGAGATGACGACTGAGGCTAGCGGGTTTCATCAGCTGTGGCAGACTACCTAATTAAAACAGCATAAGCTCAGTGACTCGGCTGAAAAACAGTCAATAATAGTCTCCGCGTGATTTTTTTTTAAAGGTTTTCAGAATGTTATAAAAAGGAGCCTCAAATATGCGCCGGCCTTATGGCTACTCGTATTATATTAAACGACTAAAGTCAAAGGTGGATGTTGCAAGCAAAAAGTCAGCATCCACACTAGTTGACAGTCCATGTCCAATAAAGCAACCACCTTTTTTTGTGTTGCAGTATAGAGACAGGTACTCCAAATATGATATGCCACTAAAGTTAGCAGAATCCACGACCAGTAGGTAAAAACAGTGAATGTGCATTGAAAGCATTAAACTAGGTGGGCAGACGTGCTTGCAGGTCACGATAGGAAACATACAGTTGAAGTAATCTGACACCTTTCCCGTGGTATTGTTAGGGTTACAAAAATAAACCATGTTCCAGACTTCTTAAATGCCAAGCGTGGTTATTAGAGCCCCATGTACGTTGTTTAAACATGTGGAAAAAGCCTGATAGACCTGCCATGCCCACGCCGTTATGGTTGCTAAGTTATGATTGAACAACTGCCGGTAAGGGGAGGTGTAAACGTTCAATTATTGAATGACATATTGCCCAGAAATAACCCGCTTTCTCTTCTCAAAAGGTTTATTCAGTATCCTCTTAAATGCCAGCTGTGTTTACTGCACCTAAAGTAAAAGGCAGGAAGCAAGTCGTTAAGAGGAAAATAAAAAAGCAGCGCATAAGCATCTTTGCAGTAGGTGGCTACGGGATAAATTCCTCCCCAGAAGCGGACGTGTATGCATGGCTTTTTAAGTATCTGCTCGCAGACGTTGCCGGAGCTTAAATGAGTGGGAAGCCCCTCGAGGAGAGCAGTATAGCCAGAAGGCAAAGCCTCTCATCGCCCATATCCATTCCAAGTGATACATCCAACATAACAACTTCTTCCCTGCCTGGATCTGACGTTTCAGCGGTGCCCTCCGTGTGACTCTGGTAGCCACCAGCCAGTTACAGCCAACGAAGCAGTCGATACAGGCCCGCTATTATCTGGACCGGGGATAGAGGAGGGGACGGGGGTCTCTATTGAGCTGCCTCTTGCTGCCTGGAGGACTAATCCACCAAATGGAGAAGCCGATGCCTGATTGACAACATCCATCCGACTCTCCCGCCCACCCGCCTCTTTCTCACTCACTTCATCTCTTCCTTATCCCTGTTGCTCGTTCTGCCCTTTATCCTTCGCGCGAATGTACGTGAAGATGGATGGATATGTGTTTTTTTTCTTTAACGTCTCCTTCTAGGCTGAGCTAGATGATGATTAATGCAACCCGCAGTGGCTGGAGTTTTAAATATTAGCTGAGTTTTAAAAGAAAAAAGAATAAAAATCAGAGGTAGCCGACGTACAGAGGAGGTCGACCACTCGTCAGCGTTACGGGGCGCGCAGTTTTGTCAGACGTATTCAGCGCAGGAGGCAGCTCTTTCTTCTCCTTTTATCTCCTCTCCTCTTTTCCCTGCTCCTCTCTTCTCTTCTCTCGGGGGCTTTTGTTCTATGAAAGACATGTCAAGCACACAGGTCGCGTCAAACAGGACGCGGTGGAAATGTTAATTGTTTTCTTTATTGGAGTTGAGAACATGGGAGGGGGAGAAAAAAAAAAAAGATCTGCTGAGATCCCTGGGAAAAATGCACTTCAAAGGCTGGATTGGCTGTTCAGTCAGCATTATGTGAAGTTGCCGGAGCGAGCCGGTCGGTCAGCAGCGTGATCCATTCTGTCAGCAAATCTCACCTTTTTGTTGTTAGCTCACGCTTGTGTATGTCACGTTGAAGTGCAGGAGACCTACTTTAAGAAGAGGGAGAAGGGGGGGGAGAAAGGTGCTCGGGAGAAAAAAAAGGCTGCAATAATAATAAGACACGCTGCACAAGCCGACGTATGAATTCCTCTGAGAGTGAAGCTCCAAGAAAAGGCACATGAAAGAACATTCTGTCCTATCACACCTTATGTAACTCCTGTCACCCTTCCTCTCAACCTCCCCCCGCCCGAACATCCCCCCCAATTCATAACCCCCATCTCCTGCTGTCACACTCACCTGAGTCGGAAAGGAAGAAGGCTCACTGTCTTTCACACTGGGCTCATATCCTTTCATCTCCTCATGCCGTTTCCTTTAATCTCCTGCAGGGAATGGCTTCCTCGGCACGTTCCAAAGGGGAGCACAAGCAGAGAGTCTTCTTGACGATCTCTTTCGGCGGGATCAAGATTTACTGCGAGAGATCGGGGGTGAGTAGCGTGCCAGCGAGTGGGCCCCGTGGCGGAGCCGCGCCGTGAGGCCTCTGCCAGCTGCTGCGCCATGAACCCACAGTGTAGGACATCCAGAGGGCAGACGCTCGCATGGTTCAGTTCACAGCGGCTGCCAGGGCGGCCATCTTGTAAGCCCTGGCTGGCATGGTTGACATATTAGTATAACTGTGATACCTGTGCAGGAGGAAGGATGGATTCTCAAGGTTATGCTGAAATAAAATGTCCCGTGCACGTCACCCAATTTGCACAAATCCAAATTCTTCTCTAAAAAATGGATGCAAAAATGATGTGCTTTCCACACGACAGTTTGCCCTTTAGCACATAATAATTGAACTTGACAGGATTAAATTACAGGTCTTGCATTTGATATTTGACCCTGGGTAAACTGGTTTAACACATACCCTGGTAAGACTAGGGGTATGCTGCAGGACCCACTTAAGATCACTCAGGCCCTGTCTGCCTCCCAATGATAGCGCACTGAGAAATGTTATGGTGATGGTATGAGACGGGCTGTTTCTGCCTCCGTCCTGGCTTCCGTCCCCCTGGCGGGCTCAGAGGCCTGCTGTTCCATTACAGGATGATCGAGGGGCTCCGCTCCCCATCCCATCCCCCCCGTCCTGGGGCATAGTGTTGGCTAGATAGGCCCACTCTGCTCATCAGCGCTAACCGATAATTAGCACTCAGTTCCACCCCTTAATGATCATTGCCGCTAATGCTAATTACACCGCGGCTCCACCTCAGCTGTCGTTAGCGCTAAACTGATAATTATGCAACGCCGTTTGTCCCGTGGCTGCAGACCCCCGCCCTGCCACCGACCGTCTATTTCCCAAAAAACACCCATCTTTGATAATATCTCTCTGTAATATGACTGGTGGTGGCGGTGGTTTGTCTTTTGCCTGTAATGAACAAGCACATTAAGCCTCCCGCTACCAACCAACCAGCTCACCAGTTTTTGACAAGCTCATTTGTTGTTTTGGAAATCATGCCCCCTAATGCTCTTCATTTTATTTACTGATTACTGGCAGTAAATAACACTCCCCACTTAATATCCCTCTTGAGTTATTATGGTGGAAATGGGGATCACTCCAGTGCAGGCAGCGTCAGCAGGCATTTAGATGGAAATACTTTATGTAAAGCTGACATGATTCTCCGCTGAATGGAGCAGACTAGTCATATTAGTTTTGTATTTTACATTAATCTGTGGCGTTACTAGCGACGCTCCCCGCTGAATATCGGCTAATATCCAAACGAAAGCTCCTCCCCAGTGCCTGAGCTTATCTGTGCTAATAGTGGAGCTGCAGGTGGGTGCGCCTGAGTGACAGCTTAATTACTCTCAGTGTGTATGGATATTTATTTATCCATTTTCACAGTTTTGGAGAAACCCATTGGTCAGAAATGTTCAATATGTAGATTTCAAAGATGGGGTGGTTTCTTCAATTAAAGCATTCACGGCATCTCAAATCCTGCTGATTTCAAAGGTTGTCAAGAAAAAAAATGACTGAGAGATGTCCAGCTCCGCATCTGACACAGCAGCACAAAACAAAGATCAAGCCACTGGATTACAAGTTGTTGAATATGAATTATAGCTATAGTATCTATAAGGTATAATGGAGGTTTGAGCAGCCTCGAATCTCTGCTTCCTCTGTCAGAGTCTTTTTGGCTCACTCTGTGTTGGTTGGTTGCGTTTGGCTCAACAATATGCAAAGATGTTTAAAGTAGGTTTGACCTACTTTTCTTGCCAGCACAGTGTACAGTGCTTGTACACTCGTAAAACACTATCTCAAAAAGGCAGAGATTCAAATGAAATGACTCATTCCTTATGGCATCTTCAAGGCAAGAGCTAGACGTGCAGTAGATGTGTGATTATCCCGTTTCCCCTGGCCCACGTAGCCTCTCCTCCTAACACCTCCCGTCCCTGCCGTGTAGGTGCTCCTTCACCACCACTCAGTCCACGAGATCAGCTACATCGCCAAGGACACCAGGGACCACCGGGCCTTTGGCTATGTCTGCGGGAAGGAGGGCCACCACAGGTTTGTGGCCATCAAGACCGCACAGTCGGTAAGAGTTTATCCTCCCATCTACAGCGATTTTTATATTTTTGTTGGTAAATCCAGGTCAAATCCCAACATAGACATACGCACATTTCTATAGGCTGATCCATTAAATTGACATGATTTGTTCCTTTTTAAAGCTGTGTGAAAGTTTTTTTACAACGCTGAGACAAGGTGATGATTCCACATCTAAAGTCAAGTGTGAACAATCTAGAGAGTTTAGTCTAATTTGACTTAAGTCCACGTCACTGTTTTCTGTAGATTAATTAATTAACTTTTTTTTAAAAATCGTGTGTTCAGTTGTTTTTAATGGATTATGATGCAGGGATGTGCTTTTTACACATTTCGTAATTCAGTGCTTTGAGTTTTAACTCTACTTTAAGAAACATTAATATGCAGCTGCTAGTCACCTCTTATACTATATCACTTTACAGTCAGGTGTATTCACTGTAACAAGCCACCAGATACCGCAGTTACTAACAAATACTCACTGACCTTGCCTTAATTTATGGCTGAGTTTTTCATTGGGCATGAATTGTTTTCATCACTCTCCACTCTCTGCTGTGCCGAGTGTGGTGCTTCCTTGAGGAGAGTGAAGAGGTCAAAGCCAAACTTTAAACATCTACATGTTCAGCTTTCATATTATGTATTCTGCATGACTTGGCTCAGTAAAAGAGCATAGGAATATGTTAAGAATTGTATGAATAAAATAGGAATACATAAAGGTCACTTGCCATAACAAAAACATTGAATTGAGGAGGACACAGTTACATGAAGTCTCATCAGAATTCTGTATAAGGGTTAGCTTTATGTTGTCCCCTGAAGATTTTGAGACATTCGTCCATAACGGCACTGCTTTTCTTCTCCTGCTTTTTTCTCCATCTCCTCCCCTTCCCTACTTACCTCTCCTCAATCCCTTTCTTTAATTTTCCACCTCCCCTCCTCTCCCCACTTCCCCCATCCAGGCGGAGCCCCTCATCATTGACCTGCGCGACCTCTTTACGCTCATCTACGACATCAAACAGCGGGAGGAGATGGAGAAGAAGGCCCAGAAGGACAAACAGTGCGAGCAGGCGGTCTACCAGGTAGGACGCTCCGCCCGTTTCTCAGTTTCATTTCCCATTCGGAGGCGAGATCACACGTTCGAACTCGCCCAGCGATTCATTCTCACGACACGAATCTTGACACTTTTCAAGCTTCCTGGCGCAGACCGTGTTTGTCTGCAGCACCGATTCTGTGTTGAATATCTAAATAGCAACAGGTTTAGACGCTGCCTTTTTAACTGCTGTAAATGTGTGTGACAGGAAATGCATTTACTGGCGTGCCCAAATCACAGTTTGATCACTGTCAGTCTGTAATCTTGCAGGAAAAGACAAGCCGAGATGAATTTTTTTGTGCGTTTCTTCTGCGTCCTTCCTGCATTTACTTTCTAACGAGAATCTAAAACTGTCTTGCTGATGAAAAACAAAATGTGTCGTCTGTCCCACCAATCCACAGACCATCCTGGAGGACGAAGTGGACGACCCCGTTTACCAGGTAGGTCTGTCTGCACACAGAGCAGGAGCCAACACACTGCTGACTTTGATGCTTTTGTAGCCTCACTGGTGCTGTTTTCACTCCTAAAGCTTGGAATCAAAAACACACAATTAATCCTCAATATAAATATATCTCCTCCAGTCACCGATCTGCTTGAATTAATGATTCATGATATTCCACCATTCCAGTAATACACAGTAGACCATCCTAGTGGACAGTTTTGTTCAACCATTCAACTCCCATTTGCCAGTGCAGTGTTGTAAAACCATATTTTTTAAGTTGATCTGTGTCAATGTTCTGATTTCTCCCAAAGACACGTCCCACCTCCCCCCACCCCCCGACTGGTTGTTACCCCTCCTCTCTGCCCTGTGCATTTATTTGGCTGAACATGATTTGTTTCTTTCTTTTCTCTGTGTTTGCTCACACTGAATACAGACAACACTAACTCTTACCCTGAATGCTATGTTCAGTGGTACGTCCAGCCACCTCCCAGATCACCTCTGTTCTTTGCTCTTGAAGTGTGTCTTGCATAAAATCATTCCATTTGCAGCTTTCGATTCTGTTGATGTTGGTTGACAAAACTCCAGACTGTGGCCAGAATCTTAAAGGAGAACTCCGACGTTTGGGGAAATACGCTCGTCCGCTTTGTCTTTCCCGAGAGGATAGACGCTTTCAGGTCTAGGCTTAGCTTAGCATAAAGAGTGGAAAAGGGGGAAACAGCTAACTTGGTTCTGTCCGAAGGCGACGAGGAAGCCAAAAATGAATTCATATCTTATCTCTTGTTTGTTTAAAGACACCTCGTTTTAATTTAGTTTTAGTCAGATTTGGTCTCACTCTTAAACATCACTAAATTTTTGCACTTTTGATGAGGTTTACCTGTTCTCACACGCGCCGTGAACTCCAGTTAGCATAACTGCGCCTCACTCACTCAGCTGTCGGGTTTTAGCCCGAGAGGCGAGGCTAAAATGTGGAATAACGTAGTGATGGTTCTTTATTTTATATCTAGAGGAAGAATTTAGATGGTTGACTGCCGTCATTAACCCTACAGCTCCTCCTGAAACAAAACACTTAAAGTAATGCTAACATTATGTTCACAGAAACTGATGTGTTACATTAGTTTACACAACTGCCCAGATGTTCTGCTGCTTCTTGTCTTGTTCTCAGTGAATTGTAAATTATTTAAGTCCATTAATCAGTTTCTTCCAAGAACAGCTTCCAATAACATTACTGACAAAGACAGAAACACTCAATGCAAGATGCTCTTTACTAATGATAGAAAGCCATACAAATGTTCCCCTCTGTTTTAATGCTAAGCTAAGCTAACCAGCTCCGGCGACACGTTTGTCACACAGGTGCAAGACAGGGACGGATCTTCTTATCTTACTCTTGGTGAGACGGTGAACGAGAGTATTTCCCAAAATGTCAAACTCTTCCTTTAATTTGAGATCCACAAGGACATTTTTTTAAAGGTCAACCTTAAGAGGAGATACTGACCGATTTGAGGACCTATGAGACTTCGCTCATGGATCTCGAGTGAACATTTTGACCTCCGGGTCTATTTTCTCTCAAAGAGGTGGTGCGTCACCCTGCCGATGTTGAAGGGAGACCTCTAGCTAAGACCTCCACGTTGCCTTGAACTACTGCCTGACCTATTATACTTGTGCTCTTTCCTCTTCCCACCTCACTCTTTTTTTCTTTCTCTCTTCATTTCCCCCCCATTCCTCTTTCCCATGCCCCATTAAAAACTCCACGCCGTCCTCACTCCTCTGTGCCTTCATTTATTCTCGTCATGTATCACTCCCTCGTCGCATCTCTCTATTTTACATGCCAATCCTTCTCTCTGTCCTCACATCTCATTATTCTCTGCACCTCTACGCCCTGCCCACTACTTCTGTTCTATAGTACATAGTGTTTGAGGCTGGACACGAACCCCTCCGTGGCCCCCAGTCAGAGGAGAGCGTTTATCAGGTACAAAGACAAGCACTGCCCCCCTTTTTTTCCTCCCTCTTCATACCCTGTGATAGATGGTGATAGTAACAGTACTAACCACATGACTTTATAGCACCTATCTTGAAGAAGATACAAAGTTCAGATTATTTTTGGAAGCAGATCAAACTCAGGTTTCTGTTTGAATGTCGCTGAAGAGGAAAGGTCATTCGAGAAAGAGCTGTTTTAAAGTTCAGTTCATGCTAAAGTTATAACCCATAAGATTTTAGTTCTGGTTGATTTGGGAAAACCCGTGCTTCAGAGCAAACATGGCATAACGCAGCTACTTTTTTTTACCCCACAAACATAACAAAAGAGCAACTGATGAATCTAACAACCTGATGTTATTTTGATAAGAATCACTTTTTTTTTTCTTCCAATGAAAGCCACTCC
>JAOXYL010000071.1:17704047-17718739 GCA_028564955.1 Terapon puta
CTAAATGAGGCTGCAAAGGCTTTCTTTCTTGCTTTCTTTCTTTCTTTCTTTCTTTCTTTCTTTCTTTCTTTCTTTCTCTCTTTCTTTTGTCTCATGTCTCACAGACATCAACATTAACAATTCATGAGAAGTCCATTCTGCATGTTTTTACTGATGATTAATCTGTATTGGTTTTTCTCTGTTAGTCGTTCAAAAATGTCATCTTTTTATTGGCATTATAAAGGACTGAAGAAATTAGCAAGTAAAGAGTAGTTGGAATCCACAAAGCATTGATCTGATGATAAATGATTTGTGGTTTCATTTCTTTTATTGTCTTTTCAGGAAGGATTCGTCAATTTCAAAGCTCTGAGGGCCAAGTTTCAGGAAGAGGCCCTCCTGGCTCAGTCCAAAACCAGTCGACCAGCCGTTGCAGAGAAACCCAAACATCTTCCTCCCCCCGGAGGTCACTGCAGCTCTGTGGTTAGCAGCATAAACCTCGCTGTAGAAAACAAGACACCGGTGGTTCCCAGGGTCATCTTCAGAGATGGGCTGCGGGCGTCTGGCGGCAAGCGACCGATCTCCTTCCCACCACAACCTCCGCAGACTTCCCCCACGTCCCAGCCTGCTCACGGAGACGCCGCGGCGAGGCAGTCCCTCAAAGACCGTCACATGCCCCTGGTGCTTCCCGTCCTGCCCGCGAAAGGGCAAACGGCAGAACCGCCGGCCAGAAAGGAGCAAAAACTGGAGGCTGGAACGGAGGCTCCGCCGCAAACTAAAATCAAGAAGAAAGGTTTGCTGCTCCCTTTCAAGTCGGGCAAATCGTCCAAAGTCAGCGCAGAGAACGGAGAGGAGCCTACGTATGCTGATCTGACCACCAGACCTTCCAGTGCACCCGGCGAGTTGCCCTCCGTGGAAAAACAAACCACAGAAGATGTGGTTTCGCTCCAGAGCGACCAGTCAACTGCTGAGTTACCCCTCTCCAGCCCAGAGATCCCGATCACCCCTCCCTCTGCGGAGACAGGTGCTGACTCCGACAGCAAAATCATTAGCACCCTGGAAAGGGCGAGGAAGAAGTTTTCGCGCCGGCAGATGTTGATCTCCGCCAAGCCGAAGAGCTTACGTTCCCCCGACTGCATCTCAAAAGGCAAGGCGTTTCCTTTGCCGCCAAACAAAGCTGAAAGTGTCGAGCCCGAGCTGCCTTTACCGCCGCCAGTTTGTCTTCCACACCTGGCTTGTATTTCGGCTCGGCCTTTTGTCAAAGCCAACAACTCTGGGCGCAGTAAGTTTATATTGAGTGATGAACTTTTTTTTTTTTTTTATCTTCTCTTTTCTTCTTGAACTGTTTATTCAGATGAGATTTCTAATGCCATATTGTGTTTCCCAAATGGCCAGAGTCTGCACTGGATAAGCAGTTTTGCAGGGATAAAGCTGAACCTCCCTCTGTCAGGACCGGTGAACCTCATGCCCCCTCTGCCCCTCCAAAGAAGCCTCTCCCTGACTTGAGGTCACTGGGACCGTTGCCACCAAAGCCCCCCAGACCTCCATCAGTAGATCTCAGCTGTTACCAGCCATGCACAGTAAATGGTATATTAATTTGCTTTCCTTTTTTCCCTAATCCCCTAGCTGTGTGATATTCAACCTTTTGTTTCCCCTCTTGTTGCTACAGACTGAAGAATATGACGGCATCACTGATGACTTATACTTACTCCTTAGAATAATTTGTGGTAGGATCAAACATCTGCTCTAGTGCTGATTTTGGTTTCTAATTATAGAGGTGTCACCAGGTCCTTGCCAAGCACCGAGTGAAGAGCCAGAGTCTGAGCACCCATCATCTGTCCTGGACGCCCCAGAGTTTCCAGACTTTGAGAACTCGGAGGTGGAAACAGCAGAGGGCGAAGCTGTTGACATTGCTGGACTCGAGCTGGAGGCCTTAGACTTGGTCAGCATTGACCTTCCTGTACCAGACGACCGCGGGGTCACCAGTTTTGAGGACTCGCAACCTGACTTGCCTGTGTGCGATCCCGCTGAGTCCCTCATGAGTACCAGCGGCCAAGACCTGAACCTCGGCAGTCAAAACATAATACCCCTCGATCCAGCCAGCTTCCCTGAACCAATAAACCATTCAGACTTCCCACAGCCTGCTGTATCACAGCGCTGGTCTCAGAGTGAGGAGGGGGTCACAGATCCTCTCTCCAGCTCTCGGGCTGACGAGACTGATCTGGGAGCTGCTGAGTCTCACTCTGTTGCGGAGGAAACAGACAGTGGTCACCACATATCGCTGAATGATGGGGTTCAACCACATCCAGGGTGAGTTTTTTTTTTGTGGTAACTGCAATCACACTTTCATCTATTTTTGTCTCACATTTCACTGTGTTTCACAATTTTTTTTTTTGTAGTGCATCTCAACAGGACAGTTACTACAAAGCGTGCAATAATGTGTACGAGGATGTGGAGAACATCAACAAGTTCACCCTGGGCCAGAACTCACGAAAACGAAAAGGCGGTCTGAAGAGTAAGAGTGTTTTACTTTTCACAGCCTTATTATGTCATTGTAAAACCTTTTTGTAGACGTTTATTTTCCCCATGCTTAACTTCCTCGTTAACCACTGGTTTTACAGATCCATATGCCGACAGCCACCCTATGGTAAGCAGTGCTTTAATGTAATGGAGGATGTAATTGTCGAGAGTAAGTAACCAGAGAACAGTTACGTTTATGGTCAGAGACAGTCTGTGCAAACGATAAATTACGCGTTTCACTCTGTTTCACCGTCATTTGTTGTAAATTAAAAATCATCTGTGTTTATTTCAAGAAGGAGGAGGCGTGTCTTAACATATGGCCAAGGAATCCATGGTATGTTGCTTTTTTTTTTTTTTTTGGCAAAAACAATCAAGTCCTGTGTTTTATCACTGACATTGCTTTTTGCCAGATGGAAGGCAGCCACTGATGTTTCTCTTACTGTGGTGATCCAACTGCAGGGCCAGTGTAGCAGGAGAACATGCTCATCCGGCCCATATTCATGTCCTCAGGTATGTTATACAGCTGTATGTTGCTGATGTTTTGGTTAAAAAGAGAAAAGATCATGTCCCTTTTCCTTTTGTTTTCACATCATAAAATGTTTCTTTCATGTCTGCCTCGGTTCTTTTTTACTTGCATTTGGATTTATTTATATTTCAGATGGTATGTTTTTTTCGTTTTTTCACCACTGAACTTTGCTGTTTTCAGCAAAGAACGCCAGAGCCCCAGCAATGCAGAGCATAAGGAACAGAGAAAGAGGGAGAAGCAGCGACTGGAGAGGGAGAAAAAAGAGCAAAAGGAAAGGGAGAAGAAGGAAAATGAGATGAAAAAGAAATTCAAAGTAAGTAAGCAATCACATGTATGATTATTACAAATGACTTAATATGATTTCTTTTTATTTCTTTGTCTGCTTTTAGAATGCCTGTCAGGGTTTTTTTGTTATTCAGATTTGTTAAGCCATTGATTGACGAGTTGACTTGTTTGAAAATTGCTTTTATTGTGTCATCTTTAAACATAAAAAGTCTTTTTCAGCAATGTATGACATCCTACATTTTAACAACTATAAAGGGATCACAATGACAGTCAGTAAATAGCAGGTCACAATTGTTCAAGGCTGAAATTTCTCAGCTTGGCTTCACGCGCAGCAGCACACTTATTGCTGACATTTCTTCCCTCGAGGTGACTGGTGAAGAGGAGCCCATGTACCACGCCAAGGTGATGGTGGCGAGCAAGGTTCGCAAAAATGACCTGCCTGTGAAGAGCGGGGACACGGTCAGCATCATTCGCACTACCAGCTGCCCTAAGGGCAAATGGTTGGCCCGAGACGCAAACCACAAGTGTGAGTTAACATTTACGTGTATTATATTTATGAGATTATAAGACACGGATTTGTGTCAAAATGTCTCTAAATCTGGATTTTACATACTTTGGTGGCGTAAATAATGGGACTTCTTAACAGGGGTGTTGTATTTATTTTCATTTACACCACGGAGTCATTAGTTTCTCAGTGTTTTTAGTCACCTATGTTTCGTCGGTATTGCAGATGGTTATATTTCAGTGATGAACGTGGAACTAAACATCAAGGAGATGCTGGAACTCGGCAAGAAGGCCCAAGCAGCTGGACGGAGCAACCCGGAGGCAGACACCCTCAGCATTGGAAGCAGGTATCTGGTCGCTCACTGATTTTTAAAAAAAAAAGTCTGCTTTCGCTACTACAAACAATGTGATACCATACCAGTGCATGTGGGTCACGATCAGTGATTCATAAGTCCTCTTTGTTTTACAGATCCTCGAGCCAAATGGTACTAACCAGCAGCTGTAAGTGTCAAAGCACAAAGACATTTGTGGGTAACTTACTGGTGTTAGACTGACTCATCTAACCCGAACTCTGCATTGCCTACTTGATGCAAAAAGGCTGCAGCATATAGAGACAGAACATGCAGAGTCAAGCGGTGAATATAATGTATGCAGCCGCTGACTGACAGAGAACAGTTGCACAGAGGTTGGCAACCAGCCCAGAGTCGCACAACGCAACGCCTGGCCCACATAACTTAACTAGTTGTCATCTGCCCAACAACCATGTGTTATTTTATGATTGTGGAAGAATTCCGCGTAAGCTGAGAGTTTTTTGTTTCTACCCTGCCAAACATCTATCATCAGCTCACTGCACCGCGCTCAATCAGACTCATTTGTTTTTACAGTCACGGATGACAGTGAGGAGTGGGCCTGCGAGGATGAGACCCTCTCGCCCTCCAATGAAAGCCAGTAAGTCCGACTCCGCTTCGCTACGGCTCAAAGTTGCTTTCAACCATTCAAACCCTTTGACCGCACAAGAGCACATTTTAAGTCAGTCCTTCTGAAATGTACGATTGAATTTACGTGGCACACAGTGTACATAATCATTTAATTTCTCTTCTCTCTGTACAGTAGCTTTCCCCCGCAGACTGCCTCAGTGCCCGATATGTGTGAGTACGTTTTATATCCATCCTTTTGAAGTGCAAACGCGAGAACAGCCCCCCAGCCTTCTGCTTTAAAGGAAATGCACGCTTGCCTGTGGTTGTTTTATGTTATGCATTGACATATGGCAGACCATAAGATGCCTTTGATGTGCACTTTTTTTTTTTTTTTTGCCTTAACTGTACTCCCTCTTTCCTCTTTTTTAACCATCCTTACATAACTCACCCTCATCCCTCCTTCACGTGTGTTCCCTTTGACAGCATGTGGCCATGTCCGCGCCCAGCACACTCTGAGCGATGCCAACCTGGAGGACCTACACACACAGTAAGTCTCAAACACACAGGTGTCAAAGCAGACGCCTTGGCACCTTTCTCTTACTCACCCATATGTACACAGATCTTCCATCATTCAGCTTTTCCTGAAACGGCGAATATACATATGTGTGCACGTACCTATATATTTTCTTACAAGTAAACATCAAACATTGAAAAAAAGAGAAATTATGTGCAGTGTGATATGATATATTAGTGGACACCAAGAGAATAAAATGTGCATTGAATGACACAAACATAGGGGACTGATGATTATTAGTAGTTAGGTTTTTAGATAGCTCTTTTGTCCACCCAGCAGTCAGAATTACCACCATATGCCATACACCATAACAGTGAAGGAGCAAAGACAGGAGCAAAATAACCTAAATAGTAGTTTAACTTTCTGTCTGTTGCCCAAATAATCACTTAATGTTTGAGTTTTACAAGATACCAGATTTGAATGAAAATAGTCTAAAACCACCTGGTTTCATAGAAGTAGCCCAGAAGTACTTCAAAGGTGGAATATGATGATATTCTGTTAAAATAACATGCATGCACCCTTTTTAAAACAATGTCTGTATCTAGACAACACATGTAGCAGTAATATCCATTTTTATTTTTGTTCTGTGACGCTGGGAAGCGATTGGCTTGACTCCAAGGTATGTTGTGTAAATACCACTGTTCAATAAAGCTTCCAGAAATGCCCCTCAGGTTGTCTGCTTTTAATAGCTGGCCTTAAGTTGCAGCAAACTCATATGTTCTGAATGTTGAGACGAACTGGACACAGCAGCAGCCTCCCTCCTGATGGAAGTAGCTGGACTAGTTACTGGACTTTGTTCTTCATAAAACGTTATCCATTATCAACACCCTTGGCCCTTGTACACTTGTTGGAACATGAGGAGTGTATCTCTAAAAGTATGAAAAATCATGCCATCTAGAAGTAAGAAAAATAAAAGTCTTAACAGTTTGTTGTGTTCAATCTTCAGGACGAGACACGAGGCCCTGCAGAAACTAGCCGTGTTCTTTCAACACAGCAAAGGTGAATTTAGTGACGTCCCTGACAGTGGAGGAGCCACCCCCACAAAGTACAGTGCTCTTATCTTCTACATCAAACATTACTTTGAAATTTATCCATGATTTATCCATGATCCATGATGTCATATTGAGTATCTGATGAGTGAAATAAACGTTTCCTCAAATGAAACCTTTCTAATCTGTTCTATCCTATGAAAAGTGCTGAGCCACCACGTAAGTTGACACTTTTTTTTTTTCCCCATGACTCCACTGCTGTCTCCACTCATGTCACTCTCACTGATAATGGTGAAAGCAGAGAAGAGGGCACTTACACATCTCTTTAAGAGCACTAGAGTCTCGGCACTGGCTGGCGTCTTGCCTGTAATGGAAAATGACTTGTGGGCTGCGTTTATCTGATCCCTGTAACCTGGAGACACGCTGCAGGACAGAATGCAGAGACGCTCCAAAGTTAACGTGACGTCTGTGTCTGCTTGCCTTTTTATCCAGACTTCTTGTGTGCCGTCGAGGAGCCCCCGTACCCGTAAGTGTCGACAGCTTCCTTCTAATCAGCTCCGTTTGATCTTCCCTGTATATCAGCAGAGTACTCTCAGTACTCCAGGTTCTTTGGCATTCTCCTGGTGAACCGCGGTGTCCCGTTGTGTTTCCTGTACGACAGCGAACAGGAGGTCGACTTCACAGAGTTGGAGTTTCTTCCTCCCCCGCCGCTATACGCTGACACCTTCTGATCACCGCGTCGGGTACGAATGACTGTACATTCGGCTTTCTGGGATGTGATACCATGAAGAATACCTGCCATGTACTTGACAATGTTTTTGATCCTCTGCAGTGGAGAAAAGACAGCAGCACGAACAGAGCTGCTGATGTGACTGTACTATAATTCATGCTTCACTTTTTTTTCTTGTCGAGTTTGTTGTGTTTGTTGGTAAATATTCATATTTTGTTTTACACGTTTTTTTTCTCCCACCTGTTGTCACTGTTAATGGAGCACAAATTGAATCATTGCACTTTGTTCAAAATAAATGTCATAAAGTAGCCGTAACCGTTCACCTGTAGTGGCCAACATTTAATCATATGTTTGAGGATGTGTTCTTTGTTTTTGGTTTTTCTTTTGTCTGTAACATCCAATAAATGTTTGTCATCGATTTATGCTGAATTTTACTCACTTATTTATTTTCCTGACTGACAGCTGGGACAGTCATAATGTAAATGTGACTCCAGCAGGCAGACACATCAAAACCACTCCAGTGATATAACTGATCCAATGTGAGCTCTTTCTTATCCTGTCTCATCAGCGCTTCACCTTCATTTGTGGACATGATGGCACACACAGTATAAACCCACCTGTTTTACATGTTTTTAAATTTCTCACATCAGGGTTTTCATTTGTCACGAAGGCACAGCACAGAGGGCAGACAACGTATAACTCCTGTAAAATAAACACAACAGACCACATCTATGAACAGTTTGTCCTCACATAACTACTTTTTTTTTTTTTTTTTTTGCTGTTTTGCAATGATCTGGCTGACTCTCCTTATAGAAATCCCCCCTTTATATTGTGTGTGTGTGTGTGTGTGTGTGTGTGTGTGTGTTTTGTGCTGCAGCATTAAGAGGTGAGTGTGGGAATGAGAGGGAGCCGGCATATGGCATTAATTGACGGAGGAGGGGCTGGAGGGAGGGGCTTTTCTTGGAGGGCTGTCACAGAGAGACTCTCAAGGAAAAGGAGGCCGAGGGATGGTCAGAAGTTCGGAGGGAAGCGAGCAGTGTGTCAGGACAGAAAAGGAGGGACCGTGAAGGCAGCGTGGCTCCTCAGACCGGTCCTCCTCAGGAAGCAGACTTATTTAGGAGACACCTAAAGGCAACACAGAGTCTTAATACTCCCCTTTCTAATTTAAATCTTTAGATTTGAAGCACGTAAAACGTTTTAAATGCAACGCTGTTTGATATATGAGAAGAGCATGGCAGCCGAGACGAGGAACGGCGGGACTTCACTGAACAACAATAACTGCAAAGACCACAGCAGGAGAAAGTTACTGGTCGGAGTGGACCTCTTCTGCCTGTTTCTAGGTAAGAGTAACTGGATAAATACAGTTTACCACCATGAGGTCTTTTCTCAGCAGTGTTATTTAGAGGTTTAACTCCTCTTATTGTGCGATATTCTACACTTTATAGGTTAAATGAACTACTGTCTCTATCCACCGTCTTCAAGTCGGTTTTATATTGATATTTGTTTATGTTTTATTTATATCAACTCTTTTATTATATTATTATAATACTCCTACCAAAAAGATAACACGTTTCTATTTAATAGGCTACGTTCGCTAAATGTCTGTTAAATTGATAGAATTAGACGTTTTTAAGACTTTGTGAAGTTAATTCAGAGCTAGCTAATTGCCATCTTTAAACAGCCACGAGCTAACTGTTGTTACCAAAGCAACAAGTGACGCGCCATCAGCAGCTGGAGGCTGCTCGCCGAGCTGTAGCATCTGCTCAGAAATCACACCGGTTTAGTCTGTGGAAGTCTGTTTTCCTTTTCCAAAAAAAGGAAAGAAAGAAAAAGGAATGGCGCTGGCAAAGGGGTAACTGAATAGCCCTCAGAGGGATTTATTTCTTTGGTCTCCAGCCACACCTGTACTGTAGCCCTGCTGGCTCTCACTCCTCATTATATTTTCCAGAGTGGTTCACATTCCACACCAGCAGGAATCCTCTTGATCTCAACATCTGGCATAATATATGTGTGTGTGTATGTGGTAATTAAATGAAGTTATGAGAAGGTCAAACCTGAGTGTGTGTGTGTGTGTTGATCAGCTCAGGTCCTGTGATGTTCAACAGCTGCACACACACACACACACACACAGGGTTAAGTTGTTATTGTGAAACTTTTCTTCTCACTCAAGTTTGAACCCAAATTCCTGCAAAGACTTTGCCGACCCTCAGGGCTCAAAGCTTCGACCGCTCACTAATTTCACCCCTGTTGTGTCCACCTCTGTTATAAGCGTGTGTTTCCGCTTGCAAAACAGCAAAGCAGCGTTCAGCTAAAAAACAAAATAGCTGCGACTGCACAGGGAAAGCACCCGCTATTGTTGAAACAATTGCATGAGATTTATAGAATAAACAGGTTTTTTCCTGTCAACCTATATTTAGTTTTGGTCTCGTTTTTCTCTCTATGGAGGGTAAATCCCCATGATTTGCTCTGTGTGTACATAACTTCCCACAGAGAAGCTTGTCAACAAACCAGCAGTGTTTTTGTGGCTGAAGATGTGGTGTAAAGAGAGTGACCGCAGGGAGGAAATGGTGGGTCGGCTCTGGTAATCACCACTCCTCCATTCTCACACGCTGATTACAGTTCTCATATTACTGCATCCAGGGATATCTCTATCCTCCCCTCCTCTCTGGCACACACGGGCTATCTCCAGTCTCTGTGATCCCAGTGGACCATCAGTGCCAGTAAAGATAACATTAGTCAGTGCATCGGAGGAGAAGTTCACCCTGATTCAGAGGTGATTGGAAATTAATCCTGACTAACAATGCAGAGGAAAGCAGGAGGTTGTAATTTGAGTTTTTTGTTTCCTTGAAGTCCCGGTGAGGTGATCAGGTTCAGTTTACATTAAGCCGAAGCAGGTGGCTTTCATGTTCTCAAGTTAATCGTCTTATAAGGTTTTGCTTTTTCCCCGCTTCATTTCAAGGCAGAGGGTGTTTAAGTAGCTATAAGTGCACCCTCTTTTTTGATGCTGAATCAGGTCAGCGGTCAAAATAAAGCTTGTTTGAAATATTGGTATGTCGATTAATGTATGGGGTACTTATGTTGGGAAATTGAACTAAATTGAGCACTTAAATCATTAATATAAATACTGAAAGAAGTGTTACTTGAAAGTGAAAGTACTAAAAAAGAGGCAAGATTTTGGTTGAACTTTAAGCACCAAAGTTGTCAACTTAGCTGAAGGAATCAGTTGTAGTTGATGCTCTTTTGGGTTTTTTGAGTGAAGTCAAGGGGTTTCACAGTACAGTCTACAGTTTAAGGAATGGTTAAACATAACATAGCTGTATATGTGTTTGATTGGTCACATTTTATGACCAAGCAAACAGCAAAAGAAAACCAAAGACAGAAAAACTGATAGAGACAATGATATCAATGTTTTTTGTATACACACACATACATACATACATTTATGTATCACGTGTGTTGCATGCATTCAGGGTCACATCAGTGTATAAATGTACTTTAAATGTGACATGACTGTGTATGATTTATTCATGTTTGTTTGTACATGTATTTATTGTTTGTGTCAAACTAATTGTTTCTTTATGTGTGTGTGTGTGTGCTTATGGGTTAATTTGGGAGTGGAGGCAGAACTGATGATTAAACTGGAAACTGTGTGTGTAAATCTGCTCCTCTTTAGAAATGTGAATAATAAATGGGACAAAAACGTGGTGAAAAGCAGCAGTTGTAGCTTCTGAAAATGTCTTTTGTTTAACACAAGCAGGGAGTCCTGGCTTCCCATCCACCGTGGAACCATGAGCTGAGTTTTATAGCATGACAGACAGACAGACAGACAGGGTGCAGGTTGTATTGGGGCGTTCTAGGAGTAAAAACAACTGCATCTGTGTGTACACCACAACTACCTCAGACATGTACACATTCCTGCTCCAGACACTGAGAGATCCCCACGAGTGGAAAATGTGCGTCTGTTTATTTTAATAGTCACACTTGGCATTTTGGCGAATGCCTCCAAAATATGGTGGAGATGTAATTCAGTGTGAGGGTTATACATTCATTCTAGTTTCCACAAGCAGCAGCTACACGGAGCCGCCAGTGCTCAACTGGGGGAAAGGTCAATGGGCAGGCGTAAGAAATTCAAGTTTGTCCCGATGATCATTTTTCTCCCATATTTTGAAATATGTTATGAAAAAGTCTTCTTTCTTCATTTTTACTGTTTGCTTATTTTCAGCCAGGGGGTTGTACAGTTGGTCATGAAGAAAACTGGCTTCAGGAAAAAAGCAAATAGAGGACACCTGATGTTGACATGAGGAGAAAAAAAAACTCTTCTCCCTCTCCGTTTGGTTGTTTCTGTTGTCCTTGGGCTGATGTTGCGCTAATGCAAAAGACATACCCACGCCTGCTGACTGGTGTTGTCGTTGGCAGGAGGAGGACACCCACCCACCCCCCTCACTCCCTTTCCCGGTCCCCCGGCTGGGAGCGGGAAAGGAGGAAGAGGGTAGGAGGGGAAAATCCTACCACGCTGTGCTCAGTGCTGATGCGGCACCGTTCAGTTGGATGGCAGGGGGTCGGAGGGCTGAGCAAAGGAGAAGAAACTGAATGAACCCCCACTGAATGTCTGGAAAACAAGACCTGACCAAGTCTCGTTGGGGTTGTGTGTGTATTTTTTTTCCTCTCGTCTTTCCAGTGAGCTTGAGGCTCTTGACCTGTACAGGTCACTTGGAGGCTGCAGACACTTTATTTCATCAATCCATTCACCACCTCTGGTCTCTCTCCATCAGTCTATCTGCCCTCTGACTCTGACCTTGTGGTTTGTTTCAGGTCTCAAGAATGTGTTTAGAGGGGTTCGCAGGGGTCATGACTTAACATGTTTCACATCCAGCACTTTTTTAATGTTGTTTGAGAAGGCCTGTGTGGTTTTGTTCATGGCCAGGCTAAGCAAACTGAAGGGATCAGACATTCAGGATTTAGCGTACTTTAAAGTACTGTATATTTTTACAGTTACAGAACTGTAAGACGTACCACCCGGCTCTTCCTCTCGCCACCAGACTCACTTTGTGACTGATTGTAGCTCCATCCAGGTATTTGTTTGAAGAGCGCGAATGAAAACGACAAAGTTAATAATGTGAATCCTGCCGAATGCGGAGGGAAGGTCAGTGTTCTGGAGTTCCCATCAGGCAGCAGAGCACTGTCTGTAACTTGAGCCCAACCCAGCTGGACCTTCAAAGGCCAAAGTCAGCTGTGTGTGTGGATGTAAGGGGTTGAGGGGCTCAGCAACTGAAGCGTGTGTTGACATTTGGTTTGAGGAATCATGCCCCTCCGCCACCACAGCCGTCCCGCCTCAGTGCTGACCTCTAAACCCCGCCACGTTTTCGCTGTAGAAAAGGAGAGACGGAGGAAGGGAGCGCGTGAGAAAGACAGCTCTGGTGTTTGTTTTCCTTTGTATTGGCCAATCACAGATTTATTCAAAGAGCGACTTGAAAGCCCCGTCATCAGTTAAATGCCGCTTTGAAGTGATTTGAAAGTGTGTTTTCCAAATTCTGTCAGAGATTTGAGGCCTCTCCTGGGTACCGCGTCCACACTCCGATTTCAAAGTCCTCCACTGAAGCCTGCGGAAAATAAGCTGTCCTTTTTAGGCTCACATCTTAGTTACACCCACTCTGTGTTTGTTGACTGGAGATAAATAAGATCTTTTTTGCCACTTTAAGTGGCGAAAGACGCTAAATTGATCTGACGCAGATACCCCTCCAGGCCTCTTAACGTGAGCCTTTTTAAGTGCACTTGAAAGCCTCGGCAGGAAGGGAAAGAAGACTCTGATAGTGTTTGTGTTTTTTTTCTTGCCAGTTAGCAGCAATGGCTTCTCTTAAGAACATGACACCTCCAACCCTTTTAGCGCTAACTCAGCCTGTTTGAAATCAGCTGATGTTGTTCTGAGCAAAAGGCTTCACTAAAAGTCTAAAACAATGATTTAGCTTTGATTCTGTCTCTTCACTCCCAACAGATATTTTTCATTTTATTTTGGTGACGACATAAGTGTTGCATTTTAAAAACAGAACAAAATGCATGATTTGAATATTGGTTGGAAGCTGTTTGTCTAACTGTCTCAGGTTTCTGTCTGTCTGTGCCTGTTTGTTGTTTTCTGTTTGTCTGTTAATGATGTCTATTGATGAAACTGTCCATACTGTTGTGGTTTAAAGAGCTGACTGACCCCAGCTGTATGTATGTGTGTGTGTCTGACCATCCAGTGGTGCTCGTCGCTGTGTTTTTGCACAAATCTCCCTTCCCGCCTTACCGGAGAGGATTCTTCTGCAACGACAACAGCATCATGCTGACCTATAAGAGCAGCACGGTGTCCACCACCGTGCTCACAGCCGTGGGCGTCACTGTGCCCGTGGTGTCAGTAAGTCCTGCTGCGGTGCTGCAAGACAACTAGGGAGCATATTATGTTGGGACACTCTCAATTCAGCGAGTGGTTTGCTTGTGACCACTCAGAAAGACATGATTGGTTAGACAGACTCTGACTCACACTCAGTGGTTTTGCATGTTTTCCCTCATTAGCTGTAAGTCGCATATACTGTGCATTACTGACAGCCATTTTCCAAAGCTACTCTGCATTATGATAAGCTATTTATGACAATAATTCAATCTGCAAGCTAAAAATGTGTGCAAATTAATTATTCCAGGTTCCTTTTAGTTCCAAATGTCCCATTTTTATTTTTATTCATTTTATTCAGATTTGGAATGAATGGGAATCAGCAGCAGTCTCTAGAGGGAGAGATCATCTTAAAACCATATGGTGTGCTTTGGAAAATGGCCAGCAGTAATGTAAAGCACACATAATTTGCAGCAGTGGAGAACATGCAACTACATAATTAAGTTTTAAGTTCCTTTTAAAAAGTCACCAAAATCCCCCCCAATACTGAATACTGAGCAAAGCCAGAGTCATCATTTCTTGATTAGTCACAGATAACAACCTCTAAATGGATTGAGCCAGTCCCAGATGTTCCCTTGTTGCCTCTTGCTTGTACCTGCGACCTCAGTAATTTTCATATCATTAACCCAGCACTTCCATCTCTCTCTCTCTCTCTCTCTCTCTCTCTCTCTCTCTCTCTCTCTCTCTCTCTCACCCACCTCCCCACCCCTCTTTCCCTCTGCCGCTCACCGCTTCTTCACACTAGCCGGCCTGCCTTTCTTGGTCATTGAGACCAGCGCTGTTCAGCCTTACCGTAGAGGGTTTTACTGCGATGATGAGTCCATCAAGTATCCGGCCAAAAACGGAGACACCATTAGCGACGGTGTCCTTAGCGCTGCTGGCATTCTTATCACCATCCTCTCTGTAAGTCACCTCACTCTGATCACTAATGTCATCATCACTCTTTTGTGTTTCAGCAGCCTTCACCATTACTAGCAGCACCCACTGACACCTTAAACCTGATGTTATTTCTCATCCTCAGTGCTTTGATGTATCACTCATGAATCATGAAGGGATTCAAATGTATTTATGATAACAGTCACAATATATAATAACAATGATAATATATAGAGGTTTAAAAGTAGATGGATTACAGTTACATCACTTGTGTTTCTTCAACCAAACTATATTCTCCTGAGACCCGAAGAAAAAAAGTGTCTTACAATTTCTGTTTTTGTGTGATTTCCTGTCTATTTGGGCCTAAAAAA
>JAOXYL010000071.1:17779638-17791146 GCA_028564955.1 Terapon puta
TTGAGCATGCTGTTAATTGTTTTTTTTTTTTTTTTTTTTTTTTTTTTTTTTTTTTTTTTTGGTGTGGGGGGTTGTGTGTCCAGAACCCCGTCTTGTACGCATATTACGGGCAGGAAGAGGACTTTATGACTCTGCAAGACAAAAACATCAACATGAGCGGCAAAGTCATGCTGGTCAGAGCTGGTAGGATCAGCTTTGCTGAGAAGGTGGGTGGTTTTAGTAAGAAATACACAAATGCTGTAAACTTTTTTTCCATTCAAACACTCAATACAGTATGACTGAAGCCTATCTGAACTGAAGCACTAAGTGACCTAATAATCCTAATGGACCAATTATTGAATTGGATCTTAATTTTTTTCATGTGTTTCATTAAGTTTATTTTTTTGTGCTTACAGGTTGCCAATGCTGCGAAGATGAAGGCCTCTGCTGTGTTGATCTACCCAGACCCTGCTGACTACAGCATTGGCGAAACTGAGCTCTTTGGACATGTGAGTTTTGACAGTTTAGAAGCATGATGTTGGAGGACGAAACCCACAAGGTGGATAAATATTTTTAGTTTGTTCAGTGTACAAATACATGATACATCACTGTATTGTGAACAATAAACAGCCTTCAGAGCAACACAATACACTGTTAAAGGTGAAAGTACTTTATTTGATTTCTAATAAGAGTAATCTTTGGTAGAAAAATATCGATGTAATTATTTTCTTTATTTCAAAATAAGAAGCTTGAGTGTTAGGCTCCAGGATGCTGCAAGGATTAATGTTGAACACAGAAGCATTCGTAATGTCGGCATTCGATACGTTTTGAATCATCATCTTTTGTCTCAGGTCCACATGGGTTCAGGAGATCCCTACACCCCAGGGTTCCCCTCCTTCAACCACACCCAGTTTCCACCTGTCCAGTCATCAGGCCTACCAAAAATCTTGGCCCAGACCATCACAACAAACATGGCCATCGGCATTCTGGGGTGAGTCTTGTGTAAGCTGTGAAATGAGAAAAATCATTAGAATGAAACAGTTCATTTTTGTATAATTTTCAAATATTCCTACAGCACAGTGATTAAATGGCATTAATGCTCATCGTCTGCATCCCACAGGCAGCTGGGTGGTCAGAACCCACCGGCCGGATGGGGAGGCTACTACAAACTGGGAAGTGACGATGACGTGGTTACTGTGCAGGTCAACAACGTTCTCACAGAGAAAAGGATCCATAATGTCTTCGGGGTCATCAAAGGCTTTGTGGATTCAGGTACAATGAGGAGAGAGCTGTGAATTCAGTGTACTAAGAGAGAATGAGATATGACCGTCCCACTGTTTTTTTCTTTTTCAATTCAGATCGATATGTGGTCATCGGTGCCCAGAGGGATGCCTGGGGTCCTGGTTTCGCTACATCTACTGTCGGCACCAGCGTCCTCGTCGAGCTGGCGCGTTCCATCTCAGAAATGGTGAAGAACGGTGAGTCAAGTATTAGCTGACGATCCTTTTTAAGGTGAAACTGTGCCATATAAAATAGCGTGAATGGAAGTAATGTACTCTTCATGTCAGCCATTGAGCAGCTGAAGAAAGTGGCCTTAAGATATGCTTTGTCAAAATCTGATTTCTTTTTTTTTTTTTTTTTAAATGTATTTTTTTTCTTAAAATAAATTTGTTGTTTCGACAGATGGATTCAAACCAAGGAGAAGCATTGTGTTTGCAAGCTGGAGTGCTGGAGAATATGGGAGTGTTGGTGCCACCGAGTGGTTGGAGGTGAGAGTTGCATGATAGGTTTTGCGTACGAGGATTTCCCCAACAGCGTTTTTCTGGTCCTGCAGTTTTTATGTTGTAATTACAGTTTTTTCCTTTTTTCCTCTTGATTTCTCCAGGGTTATCTTACCTCTCTGAGCATGAAGGCCTTCTCCTACATCAACTTGGATGGCGTTGTTTCAGGTATTTACGTGAAGCTTTCTGCTAAACTATACTGTTAAATACTTAACATCTGCTTATACCTCCAATATGACACTGTGGTTTTCAGAAATAACATAAGTTGTCTTTTCCAGGTCGGAATGGATTTAAAGTGGCAGCCAGTCCCTTGTTGCACAGGCTGATCGATGACACCATGAAAGAGGTAAATCCACACCTGGGAAACTGTCATGAGGGACATTTAATACAAGCTTGAAGTATGGCCATGTGCTAGATATTTGACATTTTGTACTATGTTTAACTGTAAATGTTAAGATGTAACTTAAATATTCATTCCTCCCCTCAGGTGAACGTCCTAAGCAAGGATGTGTCTCTTCTTTCTCAGTTTGGAAAGGGCAACTGGGAAACTTCTGTGTAAGTCTGACCCTGTTGTCGGCATTTTCTTATCCATGGTCTGTGTTTGTTTATACATCACTGACGTCCCAGCTTTATTTAATAGTACCGTATCTACAATTGGAATGCAGAGAATAACTCAGTCAGTCATTCTCATGTTTGTTCGCTCATTACCTGTTAGCTCTTCTCCTCCCAAAAATGTACCTGAGTTGAGAGAAAGCACGACTGAAGCGTCATCTCAAATGTGATCATTTTCCAGGTTGGAGCCTATGAAGCTGGACAACGCTGCGTATCCTTTCCTCGCCTTTTCTGGCATTCCATCGGTCTCTTTTAGATTTGTCCCTGGTAATTCGGTAAGTCATTTTGCCGTACTGAAACTCAAATGAATCTTTTTGAGCCAATAGCCATGATCCAGCACGACCTTTCACACTCTATCTTTCCCAGCTGTAACTTTCAACACCTCTTGGTTTTCCCTCTCAGGACTACCAGTACTTTGGCACAAAGCTGGACACCCGGCAGAATCTGAACGGAGCCACGGCCAACCAGGTTCCTCAGCTGGCTGTTACAGCGGCCCAGTTTGCAGGTCAGATAGCGCTGAGGCTGGTTCATGATCATTTGCTGAGGATGGACCTGACAAAGTACAACAGCATTATTCGCTCTCACGTGGCTCAGATCAACACGAAGGTCAAGGCTGTTCAGAGGGTGAGTGTTCAGTTTTCCTGTTAACTTACTTTCCAAACCGTTGACTTGACAGCTTGAGTTGTCCCTTTTAAATATCCTGGATGTTCATGCCGTGTTTGCTTGCGTAGAGAGAATCAGTAAATTCAACTTCCAGTTGAAATTCTAACTTCCTCTTAAGTGATTTTGATTTATGTCTCCTAACTGAGCCCCCCACAAGATGCATGTCTATGTAGTCGTTTACTCATAACGTCAAATGACCCCTGTGGATATTGTGTGTGTGCTTCCAGCTGAAGCCTGAGCTGCTGCCCAAGGTCCTGACAGTGAAATGGCTGATATCTGCCTCCGGCTCGTACAGCCGCGCCTCTCAGGGCCTGGCATTGGACATCCAGAACAGCGACCTGGAGGACGTCGAGATGTGCCGCATCATTAACGACCGAATCATGACCGTAAGCTCTTTACAATCTGGGGTTCATCTTTAGTTGACTTCAGAAATATTATGGATGTATGGTTTGTGGTTATGCTTAACATGTCTGGACTTCCATCCTGACAAATTGTCAGTTTCTTGGGCTTCACACTGCTGTCTGCGAATGTTAGAGTAGAAATGTTTTTGGTGTTTCTTAACAGACATTTATTTTTACCTTTTTTAATTATTTGACTTTTCTCAGTTTAAAAGTTTATTGAAGCTCAAACTTAAGATCAATTACGATTTGTAAAATTAGATGGCAAGTTTCCAGGGGCTTTAAAAATGTATTTATCTTAATGAAGAAGCTGTAGAAAAGTCTAAACAGGCCTAGAATAGACAGATAATTATATGAGATTTTCTGGAATTACTGCAAAACAATTCAGCAACTTTAATGCCGTGTTTCTCTTTTTGCTCGTTGCAGGTGGAGAGGAACTTCCTGTCACCCTATGTGTCTCCCAGAGAGAATCCTTTCCGCCACGTCCTGCTGGGGTCGGGCCCTCACACCTTCAAGGGTCTGCTCAGCCACCTCGACGCCCTCAGGAACAACGAACCCGAGGCAGACGCCATCCTGTTCCGTAACCAGTTTGCCCTGGCGACCTGGACCGTTCAGGGCTGCGCAAACTCGCTTGCAGGGGACGTTTGGTCTTTGGATAATGAAATCTAAGGAGTCATTTCCCCCCCTTGCTCATGGCCCAATTTTAAACATCACAACTGGCAGTGTGAAAACCAGCAGGCCGTGATCATTTAACAGTCGCAGGTGCACGGCTTTTTAAAATGTACTTAATCAGAATGAGGAAATGATAAAAGTGGAGCTGTTTCTAATTTGATTTAATAAGAAAAATCATCACCTGTGTTCCAGAATTTTCAACATTTCACTGATGAGCTGCCTTATCTCCTTTCTGAAATTCACCATAAAGTCAAACATTAAGGATAAAATGTACTTGAGACTTCCGCCTTAACAGTAGGAAAGTTTAGTAGGTCATTCTTTCTCCCACTTTGGAAAGAAAAGTGATTTGATTACTCTAACACGTGGTACACAAACACCACATCTTGAACACTTTGGTGCTAGTTACGACCACCCTCAAATGGCCATGTCAAGTTACCCTATGAATGAGTTGAATGTAGTGAATGTGATGCTTTTTCAGCACAGTTTCAGGTCATAATCACAGGAAGGGCTCAGAGGTTTAGTGAAATGCACATGGCCAGTATGATTACAATAAGCTGAAGACCTCTTTGTTTACCATAATTATTACAAATCAAAACTGCTGGTGTTCAAACCCACGCTGTTCTTTTTTTTTTTTTTTTTTTTTTTTTTTTTAAATCTTGGTAGCTATAATTTCATACTGTGCTGAGGTATTCTCCTCGATTCATTTTCAGAGATTCAGAAGTTGCTGAGAAAAAGTCAGGATTCATTTGCGACACCACGGCCGTTGCGTTGAACAAGAACGCACCTTTCGACAATCAGCCGTCGTTACTACACTCAAGCTACATTAATCTTAAAGTCCTGACAACGCGCAACAATTTCTAAACCTAAATGAGTTGATTCGATTAGCTGATCTGAGTCGTCCACCTCCTGACATGAGGCCAAACCCTTGTGGGCCTTTGACAAACCGAGGGAGAAGGTCTCCAAACGAGTGGCACTGAAACCGTACGTCTATTTATTGTTATTTATTTATCAGTGGCAGGGTTCACTATAAATAGTTTTTTTATCGCCTTTTATAAAAAAAATAATGTATAATTATCGGGAGCAGTGCCTTCCATAATTATGACAGTTATACTGTCGAAATGACAAAAGCAGCATCTGCTAAAAAGAAGTGTACATGTTGACCGACGGCCAGTACTGAGCATGGAAACGTCAGGCGCCTCTCGACTCGCCTCACAACCCAGAGGACGTTGTTTTCTACCTAACTGACACTGGATTGGTCTTTTTAAGCAAGACCAGCATATCACACCTTTTTTGAAAATATCTCCTGAACGTGTGTCCGTACTGGTCCCTCGGTGCATGTACACCTCTCGTCCTGACAACATTATCGGGAGCAGTGTCTTCCATAATGTGAAAAAAGAAGGTAGTTTTTGCCTACCAGTGTGTGTCCGTATCGGAGGCAGTGCCCTCCATATTTCACTGTAGGGGTGGATGTTTTTATTATCGGGAACAGTGTTTCCCATAATTTTGTATATATACAGTACATTGCTACACACGCTCACGTTCGCGTCTTTACAGCTCTTTGTTTCCATGCTATCGTACCTCCGTAGTTTCCTCTTAAGGCCTGCAGCTTCTGCTCACTGATCCGAAAGAAGTTTTAACACCAGCTCTCTTCTTTCTTTCCTTTATTAAGGCAAGCAAGCTGCATGTTTTATACATTTGAGTTTCTTTTAGTGAGCCGTTTGTTTGGTTTTCAAGCAGACACTCATAATGTGTTTTTCTTTGGGCTTCATATGAAACTGACATGGAAGAAGGTCTTTTGCTTTAAAAAATAAAATATTAGATATGTTTGGGACCACTGTGGTTACAGCAGCGTGGTCCAGGAAAATTCACCACTCTGCAAAAATGGAGTTTTGTTTTTAATGATTCGGTCAGCGTGAAAGTGCATTTTACTTTCTTTTTGATGTTTTTGTTCGTTCTTAAAGAGATTTCCTTGTGCCTTTTTGTTTCTTGACTCCATACAGTACTTAAAGAGGTTTTGGAGGATGTATCTTTGGATTGTTTTGTTCAGTTTTGACATTTCTGTATTTTTTTTTTTCTTCTTTCCCTTGTCTGCTAGAATCAGAAGTTACTGGTTTAAATGCCTGTTCTGCTACAACACCTTTTTAGATAAACTTACATTGTGAAAATTGTAGAAAAAAAGGACAAAATCAATGTAAATGGGATTTGATCTACTTTAGCTAACATGCTATTTCTGGTCACTCATTGTTTTTTATTTTTATGTATTATGTAAACCACAATGTCATGCATCAGAAGGAAAAACCTCAATATTCAATGTTTTGATCAGTAGCCAATTTAAATGTTAACCACTTATGGATTCATAGTTTGAGTGGTTTATCTGTTGGGCTACTTACAAAAATGAAAGCTCTCTTTATTATAAGGATGCAGATGTAAGAAATTATCTGCAGAATTGGTCTTTGGGTGCAGAGTTTTCAGTATTTTGACAATTTGGATTAAGACTGTGTGGGAATTGTTGAAATGACTTTTTTTTTTTCTTTTTTTTAACTGTACACAGGTTTGCTTAGCTTTACATTTTTGTTGCTGCAATAAACAATCACAACTGTTGAATCTTGTTGTTTTTAATTATCATTATCATCATCATAAATAGTTTAATAGATGTGTCACTGTAGTAGGTCCTTCATATGAAACATGTAAATTAAAGGTCCATCTCTTGGCATGTGTTAACGACCCTGTCAACAATCAGTCATGCTGTACAATGCACAGTTCATTGCTGGATTTGCACTGAATCACTTCTCAATAGACGCATGTTTGAGCTTCAGAGTTTAGCAGCAAAACATTGATTTCACATTCACCCACTGAAGGAACATTATTTCTCTGTGCTCACTCTCATTTTAAGTTTCATGAGCCCTCTGCAGGACTTACTGCACAGAGGACTGAATCATGGACACATTTTGTATCAAACAGTTGAACTTGTGTGGTGAAAATGCATATTTGTGTATTCTGTATTTCATTAGTGAGGAGGAAGAAAATATTTGTGATTTGAATGTTTGTGGGAAAAATACATTAGACTCAAATTATTTTTAAAAGCAGATTCAAATCTTTGAAGATTACAGTGATACCTGTCCAACAAGTACAGAGCCATAGAGGACTGAACCTGCACGATCCAGAAAAATGATGTAGTGACAGCTTTTGACCAGATGATGGAGCCAAAGTAAACCATATGTTTTTATTCGACTCTTTCCCACTGTTGTAGTTCTACAGTTAGTGTCTCACTGAAGTAAAGTACTTATTCCTGAAGTCAAGGTTTGGATTTGAATGTGAGGTCCCAAACCTCTAACTCTAAATGACTTTTGGGTGAGTGGAATCATTCAGCTTGAAATGGTTTACCATTTATAACTTTACTAACCTAGTGTATTTTAGACTCATGTTTTACAGTGTGTCGGGGCAAATATATTTTAAAATGGCATCTCTGAAAACATTTTCTAACTCTCAACCTGTTAGTGGAAGCTGAACTCATAAAGTGCGGCAAATTGCAAAAATGCGTCATGTTCCTTTAAGAGTGGGCTGACAGCCTGAATGTGGACCAGAGATGTGAGAGAAACTAAGAGCAACCACTTCGCCACTAATTCCTGCTGCAGCCTGTTGGAGGAAATGTGCATCACGGTGCTACTGGAGATTTATGGGGGCCGACAAAGGCTGTTCTTGCAGTGTTTTTTTTTAAAATGCCGTTATCTTGAGATCACAAGTTAATTATCTTGAGAAAACAAGACTTGTTATCTCAAGATAACGAGATAATCAGCCTTTTATCACGAGAAAACAGAAGGTAATTTCCTCTTACTGTCTGTCTGTTGGCTGTGGAGATGCTCTGTGTTAAAGATCTGTCTGTATCTCTCTATAGAGATGTTTCTAGATGGCCAATCTCTCATCTTTGGATGTGATAAAACCAGACTGTGTCCTCCAGTGAAGTAACTGCAGTAAACGAAGCATTTGGGCCTAATCATGACAAACCAGCTGTGGTCAAATAAATCTGTTTGGAGCTCTCCATAAAACATCCACTGTGTGATCATCAAAATGAGCTTTCTTATCTTGAGATAAGGACATCATTATCTTGTGATCTTGAGATAACGGCATTAATAAAAACAGGAGTAGGAAATAAGCATGTAAAATAAGCAGAGAAACCTTATCTAAATATACGTGTGTGTAATTAAGACATACATATTCGATCGATGAGTTTTATTCCAAATGTAGTTGTTAGGGTGAATGAACACAATAATGTTTGCACAGTTTCTGAAAACACACAGAAAGTGGATAAACGAGAATAAAAGGCCTTCCAGTGCAGGAGACACAGCTCAGTGCCACACACAGTGTAGGGCTAAGTGATCAAACGCACCCTCCCAGCTCCATCTGCAGACGGGGAGCGTAGTGATCCATCTTCGCTCGCAGAGACGATCTGCGCGCTGCTCGCAGGCACCTCGGAGGTGACGCCAGGCGCAGACCTCAGACCTGTGCGGCCGTGCAGGCTGTCCCATCTGACCCGGACCGCCGCGCGCTTACCCCAGAGCCCCAGTCCGGCTCGCTCCCCGGCCCGGACCCCACTTTTCCCAGAGAGCCGCGCGCGTCCGGACACGCGGACCTGCAGGCGGCCCGCCGGAGGGAGCAGGTGACAGACAGGTAAGACAGGGGGAAGTCGTGTCAGCCGGTGGATGCAGACAGCTGGGGGTCTGTAACTTAGTGAAGAAAGCAGGTGGTGCCGTCAAAAAATGTGGCGATGACAAAATGACGCAACAGAGACAGCCTCAGCGCTCGTGATGTTTTTTTTTTCTCTGTAAACTCCGCAGCCCCGCTCTCCACAGCTCCCCTGCGCGCCGTGCCGTCCTGTCACTGCTCTGTCTGACTGATGGACTGATTCACTCTGTGAGACGAAGCTCAGCTCACACAGACACTCACACACGTCCACCTTCCAGTCAGATGGAGGGAAAATGAAACAGTATATTTACAGACAAACCACAGAGAGCAGCAGGTGATGGAGTCAGACTAAAAGTTAGTCCCAACTAAACTGGAAATTTAGTTTAATCCAGAGTGAAAAATGAAAAGTTCAGCTGAGGGATCAGGGTCCTGAGAAGCTGACTAACCCCCCAACATGGAGATACAGAGGGGGGAGGCCTCTGTTAACCTTCTCTGAGGTGACTGCTCTGTAAAACTGTGCCCATTGAAAAGGCTTATTTTCAGGGTGCCTTGAGTTTTCAGTGTTTTCTGGAGGAGTCTTTGCCTCTGTGACACTTTGATCTGAGCCCTCCTCAGCACCTCGAATCATCACCATTTCCATGTCACCGCCTCCATGGAAACATGGACAAGGTGACGATTAGAGGCTGGTTTCAGAGATAAAGTGAACGTGGTTCGGCAGGTAGACGGTTTTAAAACACTCATATGTCGCAGACTAAAAATACACACAGCACCTTTCAGTTCAGAACAGTTGGATGATGGATAAAATGGCTGCTTAATTGTCTTTTGATGGATCCAAAAGAGCAAAACTGATGGTGGCGTCACATCTGTCAGAACGAGAGGTGAAAAAATGAGACGAGGCGCAGTGTTTGCACTGACCTGTATGATGTATATACAGATGTGTATTTGTTCTCGGAAACTTTCATTAGATTTTTTTTATTTAAAAGGAAAAAAAAACATGTCACTGTTCTCCTTTTTCATTAATCACTTAAATTAATTAATGTTTTTATAATTAGATCATTAACAGCAACAGCTGAAATTGACATAATTATTTATTTCAACCTAATTTATCAGTCCAGAAGCAGGTGAGGGAAGCTTTTTTGGGGATCAGATGAAAAGCGTGCTTGCCTGCGCTCCTTGGGGCATGCCAACATTAATCAGTGACAGCCTGCCATCATTAGAGCTGAAGGTTTAAATTCAGCCCTAATGATGATTTTTAAATCTGTTTGCAAAACCAGAGTCAAAATCTCTGCCCGAGCCCTCCTCTTATATTTAGGAGGGGGGCTGTGCCACCCTGTGCCACCCTCCCCAACGTGCCCCACGGTGCTAACTAGCTTAACAAAGCTGAGACGGCCTAAATGTTGTTGTTGCCGAGCAGCACAGGTGTGTCCTCAGTGTCCTCTGATAGGCTTAAACGGTGGCTGCAAATAGACGGAGAGTGCAGCTGCAAAACGCCGCGCTGTAATTAATTACTCGACCTGCTTCACAGGAGACGTTTTTACATCTCGTGGTGAGAGGGGCGCAGGTCTAAATGATGACAAGTCGAAATGTCTGCTGTGAGTGAGCAAAGTGAACTCTGAGCAAACTGTCAAAGCACCATGCGCCCCCCCCCCTCGCTCCCCCTGCCTGGTGTAAATAGGCCCTCACAGTGACAGGAAACCCTCCTGTCCAAGCTGCTACATTCAAGAAAATCATATAATTAGAATTATCAGGAAATAGTGCCTTTAACCCCGTAAAGCCTGAGCCATGAAGGAATTGCCAGAATATTAACAGTTTTTAACCTTCTGATTAATAAAAAAAAAAAAAAACAATTTGCAGATATGATTTTGAATTTGTATATTTTTTGCCACATTCTGCATTTGCATGTATTTTTTTGGTTATTTTGTATTTTGGGTTTTCAGGACAAAAAAATCACACTGATGATGTAGAGGTCTCAAAAACTCACACATGTCAAATATGAGACACATGGCTTTACGGGGTTAAAGACAAATGGAGAGGAAATACGGATGTAAAGACCAGAGACGTCTCTCACAATGAGAGCAGAAAAGGCCTCATCACGAGGAAACTGGGGAATGCTTTAAGTGAATTGAATTAGTTTAATAAGATCAGCAGTTGAGTTTGAACCTCTGTGCCGCTGTGGTATTTTACATGACCAAACTTTTCTTTGAAACTGCCGTGTTTATATGAGTCCTCAGATCCCACAGGATGGATAAAATTCCAGCAAGTAAAGGAAATATGTGTTGGACTGCAGAAAGACAAAATATGCATCTTCTCTCTATAGGGGCTTTTCTTGTTCCCACTTGCAGTGTGTTATCCCTCCCTCTTTTCTTCTTGTTCTCTCTCTCCTTCGTACTCACGTGCGCGCACACACGCACACACACGCGCCTGACGCACTTGACACACCTGGTGTCAGATACGAGGCCTGAGGACAGGAGAAGGAAACTCTCCACCTCCTGTTCTGCAAATGAACCACGTCGAATGGGCTCTGCTTTTCTAATCCCACAGCGTGCACACACACTCACACACACACACACACACACACACGGTCACACTCATCCTCATAGAGAAGTTACAACAAGTAGGAAGGATTGTCAGTTGCCTTCAGCGCTGTATCTTCATTGTGCTTTATTTACACTTTATCTCTACTCCTTACACACACACACACACACACACACACACACACA
>JAOXYL010000071.1:17810526-17825027 GCA_028564955.1 Terapon puta
ACACACACACACACAAACACACACACAAAGCAGCATGGCCGTGTTTTTCTCTCAGAGGGAGGATTAACTCTCCTCATTAGGGCTCCCCCCGCCTCCCGCCGTCGTCTCTCCTCCCCCCTCCCTTCCCCTGTCGGCCTGCCTCTCCGTCATTGGCTGGCTCCTGTCAGGACCACCGCTGACTGGATCGCCGTGACTACAGGACACATGAGAGCGGGGAGGAGGTGGGATGGGTTGATGTTGCCACGGCAATAGAGGAGGCGACCACTCACCAAATCATCGAGCCGGGGATGAAATGGAAAAAAAATCAAGTGGAGGGTTGCGGAAAGCGGGTTAGAGGGTGAGCGACTGAAAGGAGGAGAGGAGGGGGGAGAAAAACAATAACAACAACAGCGAGGGATTAGGCATCAACCGAGCAGTCGGGAAGTCCATTTAGGACAAAGCAGCGTTAAAAATCCTTCCAGACTTCAGTCGAGATCGTCAGAGGCTGAGCTGCCAGTCCGATTGGACAGCTGCTCAAGATCTGTGGGGAGGGGGAAAGAAATAGAAGCACACAAAGGAAGGATGACATGAAACAGGTGAAAGATGAAAAAAAAAACAAGCTCCGGTAAGATCTCGCTCTCTCATTCTTGGCCACTGCGATATTTCACTCCTGGTGTGAGTGGAGGTAAGCTGGCCAGAGAGATGCCTGGGGCACAGGAATAGAAAGAGAGAGAGAGAGGGAGCGAGAGAGAAAAAGAAGGGGAGGGGAGGGGGGCATCGTTGGATATGAAGAGCATGCGTCAGCACTAAGGCAGGGCAAACGAGAGAGAGAGAGAGAGAGAGAGAGCAGAGATGAGCGGGGTGGAGGGCAAGGTAGAGCGAGCGAGAGAGAGATTGAGGGAAGAGGTGATTACCGCGGCATGAGATGGGCCGACAGAAATAGAGGCTGCCGGATTTGTCACCTCCAGGGCCACACCTCGGCTGCATCATTCCCATCAGCGCTCCATCCTGACTGCAGCAGCTCCCCCTGCCCATGGGATTTCCTCGTCGAAGCGGGACAATAACAATGAATAAATTGACTCGGCAGGACCGGTTTCACGCCTCGGACGCCACTGTCGCGTGAAGGGGACAAGCTGTACATCTTCCAGAGAGGCTGATGGTCTTCTGTTTTTCTTCTTCGGGAGCAGAATCCCCCTCCTGCATGCAGCAATGCAAAAAATAAGGGACTATGCTCATTCTGCATGAAGAATTATTGCCTGCAGCTTGCCAGAGGAATGCATCACTAAAACCCATTTCCATGAAGATAAGCACCTGTGTTTTTACAGACTGGTTAGTCAGTGAACGCAGCTCTATCATCACTGTGTGAACATGAGGAACTCATTGTCCAGCCATTTTCGAGGGAAGCTGACTCTACATAAATGAGGGAGACAATGAAGGTGGGACTGTTGGAGGTACACGGCAACAGCGTTGTGAGTGGGATGATTAGACATCTTGTGGTCGCCTGTCTGAAATAATGCTCCTCTGTGAATGACATGCAGAACACTGTACCTGTCTTCCTAATGACAGCACAGAGCTGAGGGCGCGCTGACTGACCGACTGACTGACTGAGTGAGGGGGCTTGCTCGCTGACTGGAGCTGTGGCTCTTTGAGGACTCTGAGGACACGTAGCCCCGGGCAGGCACCGGCCGGGTGTTGCGGGCCCCACCATGGGGGAGACGGCGGAGTACCAGAGGCTGCAGGACACATCGGAGTCCGACTACCAACGCCTGCCCAGCGATGACGAAGAGGTAGACCTCCAGAGTTTATTTGATTATCCTGCCCGGCACCTTTAGACAAACGCTGATGACAGGCTAACAAAAGAGCAGCAATTTCAGCAGGCGTCATGGATTCTGTTAAAGGAAATTAAAAGGTGTGAGGGGATGTGTGGCTTTGTTGTGGTGATATCCGGGAAGGAGGGGTTTGTCCCCTTGAGGAAAACATTTATGAAAAAAAAAAGGAATCAATAGATAGTTACCATTGTCTCCTGCTGTAGAAAATGTGCACGTATATTTCTTTTTGAGGCAGTGTTGCACCTTTACCGTGCGGGCAGACGTTATTTTGGGTGTGTAACGTGTGTCTGACTCGTAATGAATTAATACCAGACCAAGTTGCTGAATTATTTTCAGGTATTTTTTTCAGTCCTTATTTTATGTGTTTTTCACAACAGTGTCGGGGGAGAACCACAGGTGACACTGAGTCATCAGTAATATCAGCAGTCAGTCACACCCATGCTACAAGTCAAAATGTCCCCTGCTGAGATGAAGACCCAATGTGTGCGTGTAATTTTGTACAGTAGATGTCATATACACGCTCCATCAGACAAAACCAGCTCTTTCACACTTGTATGTCAGCGTCGCCCTCCTCAACACGCACAGCGCTCGTCACCCACACACAAGGCCGACCCCTGTGCTGCGCTGGGTTATTGCATGCGGAGCCATGAGGTCATTGATGAAGTGCTGCTGAATGAGCTCGGTGACAGGCGGAGTATGACATCTTATACCCTCCCACCTCTTCCGCAAGCCCCCTCGTCCTTTCACAAACCCTGTGATGTACAGAGGGGCCTGGCTGGTCTTCTGGCATGGATGGGGCCTTTTTAAGATTTTTATTTGGTCGCATACTGTGGGGAGGCAGATGGGAAATGAGGCAAAGAGACAAGATTCCCAGAGGGGAAATTTGGACTGATATAACTTTATTGGAAATATATCATATAGGTGCACTGCATGGCCTGATGTGTAGAAAATAAGAGCCAGCAAGTGAAGAAGTTAGAAGGCCTTGGCGGGCAACATTTTGGACAAACTGAACCTTAAAAACCAATCGTAGTTCTTATATGGCAGCTTGTCTTTACAGAGTAAGGTTTGAGAACTTGGTTTTTTTTTTTTAAATGGAAAAAAGGGCTCCCAGAAAAAAACATATTTATGTCAAAATCTATCAAAGGACACTGAGCGCCTCTCTCACCCATACTTCTCCAGCCCTCCATAATCGTGCTCAGGATAAATGGGTATGAAAAATTAACGCGCGGATGAATGTGTAGATCTGCGCAACAGTTTAAACACGTGAACGTCGACTTTTGTACCGCGTTCGGGGCCAGTTCAGCAGAGTTAAGCCAGTGGACCCTGCAGCTGTCCGGGTCACTGGGGGCTGAATCGGATCACTCTCTTTCCACAGCTGCAGCCTTGAGCTCAGCACAGCGGTTTCCCAGTATGCACGCACACGACCCTAACACGTCGCGTGATCTCCATCAGGAACTCCAGAGGCTGAGAGAGAAGAGGGATGAGGAGAACAAGAGCAAGAGTTCAAAGAAGGACAAAGAGATTATAGGGTGATGAAGTTCCTTTAAATATATACATACATTATTTTATCTGAGTAACCAGTTTATCCTTAATACAGATCTTCTTCTTCTTCCCATTGGAGCAGGAGAGGATTAGTGAGCTTCCATCAGCGCTTCATTGGAGAGCATCTGCTGCATTTTTTTTCCATAGAAATCATAAACATTCTCCATTTATCTCATGGTAGCACACGGTGCGCTAGTTTTGTGGTTCACACACACACACACACACACTGCTGACTGTCTGCAGGTCAATCACGACGTTTGACCGACATTTTTCTCCAACACCCTCCTTTCCCCTCTTATCCAGCTTTAGGGGATCAGAGAGGAGGTGGCTTAGGATGGGCACTGTTCTCAGTATGGAGGCGACGTTAGGAAGCATTAGTGGGGGTTGTTTTGGTCGTCTGGCATTATGCATATTAGGCCAAGCCGCCAAAAGGGGACACATATGTTTTGCGTTCACTTGGGAGCGGTCTGTCTGTCTGCAAAAAACTTTTTTTTTCATTCCCACCGAACGTCGACGCCCACCTCTCTCCTGACTCTGTGACTGATGAGGTGCCACGGACGGTGGAGGGATTTAAGGAGAACGTAAAAGCCAGACTTTGGCGGAGGGTTGCTATCTGCGAGATCAGGAATGACGCATCTCTGTGTGTCTGTGCATGCAGGCCTCCGTCAGAGGCATCGCCTGTGGATGTCTGTGTGTGTGTGTGTGTGTACAGATATTTTGCTTGCATAGTTGTAAGAGGGATTAGTGATGTTTGTCCTGCTACTCCTTCACTCCGCTCTGCTGGTTTTTGGCACCTGGCACCAAACCGCAGATTGATGTTTTGCCACCAAAAGGTTGCGACTTATTTTAGAAATTTACTGGCAGCGTGTCCACCCGTATCCACTAAGCTATCTTAATTCCCAACACTGTACGTCAGTGGGGATCCAGCCGATGTGAGTGCATGCCTCTGCGTGCCCGCGTCTGTGTACAGTGAGCATCATATTACAGAATCGAGCTTAATGCGTGTGTGTGTTGCAGTACCCGGGACATAATGCAGACCTCACACAGCACTTTGTTCTTCATAATCTTATTAGCCAGCAAGCCACTAATTTGATGTCAATTTGTGATAATGCAATCTACACGGCCAGGCATTTAACTTGGGCTTTGCAGTATTAGCATCCTTTTCATATTCCGGTTGAATGGCCATTGAGTCATACCTCTGTGTGCGCTTGAGTGTGTGTATACACAAGAACGAGAGCGCGAGGCAAAGAGAGAGAGATAGGGAGATGAAGGCTAGGAAGGAGCAGCTGGACCGACCCACACTGCTTCATGGGAAGTGTGAAAAAAACGAGCAAATCAGGCACAAGACTTTACCCGCATTTCAAACCAAATCACTTTAGTAGTTTGAATATGAGAGAATTTAACAGTTAACAGAGCAAAATATTGCAGCTTTTTGGCTGTGTATGAACTGAAGTCCATATCAGAAATCAAGAGAGGAAAAGGCAAAAATGTATACATTTCAGGTAGACAATGTAAAGAAAAGGGGGGCATATATTTGACTATCTAACTCTAGATATTTCCCCAATAGTCCAGTCTGTACTTCATAAAAACAAAGCAAGTTTTGAGCCTCTCTTTGAATATTGCTGATGATTCCTTCACTAAAACAAAACAGTTTGAGGAAGCACAGCTTGCCCTGTGCACCCAAAGTTGCATGACAGACTTAATACATGTTTAGAAAAATGGAGGTTGTACTTTGCAGTCGTCACTGATAACATACTCTCCCAGTGAATAATAACTAACTATAATCATCAGAATTGTGAAAACGTGAATCAGCGCTGATTCTTTTGAATTGTTCAGCTGACGGGTTCATTCATTAGTAAAGGAGTCAGCATGACTTGACCGGATTGTGACATCAGGTTATGCTCTAAGATCCCTCGTCCACCCGGCTGGGAGCTCCATCGTGAGGTTGGTGCGACCTAGTGGTGTCAGAGCGGAGCTGCAGGTTGGCTCACTGACCATTAATCGTATTGGTCTAATCTCCTTAGTCAGGAGGCAGCTGACAGCACTGTGACACATTCCTTCCACTGAAAACTACCAAGCATCAGTGTAACTCGGGTATTTGACGCTCTGCACACACTGTTCAGGAAACACTACACCCCGCTAAACATACCTTCCACCGTCACCACCGTTTTCCTCCCTTTTTCCCCTGCTCACGGTCCGTCTCAAGTGATTTACCTGTGTTGCTCCTTTGTCCAGCTTCTGATTTTAAGGAATGCTGGCTATTTTCTGCCATCTGTTTCATAGTCATGTGGATCGCACGACTTCTCCTACACTTAAACAAACATTATTTTCCCACTTGTCACCGCAGTGCAGTTGACTCGACTGTGACCCATTCCTTCCCCGGGCACATATAGCCAACCTGCAGTTAAAAAGAGCTCTCAGCAGAGATCGTGTGGACTTCAGGGATTTTTTATGCCATTAATGGCGTAACCCACTTCAGGGAGTTGTGTTTCCAGACACTGTGTGACTGTGTGAGTGTGTGCGTGCATGGTTGCAACGGGGTGGAGAGCCATGACGTCATCTCTGCATCTGAGTGACTGTGAGAATGAGACAACTGACGGCTGGTCCACATAATGGACAGAATAATGGACAGTGGGCAAGATAGCCCCCCCGGCTCTGCCTCATAAAACATTTGTGAAAGGACAAGCAAGGGGTAAAAGACACTGTGGACCACTGCGACACACAGTGTGTGAGGAAGCGTCTGTCACCACCTTATCTATTGATATAATTGATGCCATGTTTGGCTCCACATTGTATATTGTATTTTCTCATTTGGCCCTTTTCATTAGGATTCATTCAGAGGTGTTAGTCACACATGGAGCGTGACACAGGTGCAGACTTTGTGTCCATAGGCATTAATGGTATGCAAATGGTCTTTTTTTGAGTGTTTTGCCATTTTTGTTCTTTGTTAGTGCATTTCTTTTTACCGTTTAGAGAGACATTCAATCAAAACTACTATGAAATAGGAAAGCAGACATCAGTTACCCTAAATCAATGAAAATTTTTGTCATGTTTATGATGTCAGACTTTGACAAATAACATAAGATAAGATGTATGCAGTGTTCTTAGATCACAAATATGGTGTCTTAGTGCTTTTGAATGTCTTCTCCTTTGTCTTAACGCACAGACACAAATGAACAAACCAGTGCGCCCCTCAGAAACAGCCGCGGCCCTGCCTTTAATTAAGGTCCCATATTTTATGGCCGCATCTCGATTTTGTTGTTGTTTTCTCTTTCTCTTTCCTTCCCCCTCCACGACTCCATCTGCTCACCTCCCTCCTTTCCTTCCTCTAGTAAACTCAAATCTTCCTAATTAAAAGCAGAGGTGAGCGAATGGGAGCGGCCGGGGCGGAAAAAAAAACAGGAAAGGAAAAGGCCAAAGTCAAACGCTGAATAGACTGATTAACTGGCAGAGGACAAAGAAAAGGCAGCGAGCAAGGGAGAACAAAAACCTGTTAGAAAATTAGAAAAGCAAAAGCTTAATGGCGCTTGGCAGGAGACAGAATGAGAAGGGGCTCGCCGCTACCGTGGGTCTGAAAAGCAGCTGGTAAGGGTTTGTTTATAGTCAGCAGAGGGGGAGAGAGATAACATTTTTGGAGGATTAGAGGCAGGAAATAAAAGGCAGCACCAAATAAAGAAGAAAATGCAACGGGTTGGCCAGACCCTTGGGAAGGAGGGAGGGCAGGCCGGGGAGAGGGGAGCGGGGTGAAAGAGAGGGGATTGTTGAAGGAGTGAAGGATGAGGAGGAGACGGGTGAGCTTAGGACTTTGGTGACGCTGCGCTAAAAGAGAGAGAGACGGGATGGGCGAGCTGATTGAAGTCAGGTGGTCCGGGCAGGTCTTGTTAGGATAATTGGTTTTTGTTTTCAGCTGTAACTTAAAGCATTAGTCACCCACTGACTGACATCTGCTGCCTTTATGGCCACCAGTCAACGGGCTCCTGTGTTTGCACTGCTGTGAAAGTGACAGAGCGTTCTGATCGTTTATGCAGCAGATAAGTGGATTCAGTCAGCCAAACTTCTGCTGCCTTTTTAAACAATCAGTGAAAACCAATTGTGTTGCACTTTTAAGCCCAACCTTAAATAGTTATTTGCGTTCAAATCTCCAAAGTATGGATTGACTGTCAAACAAAGATATTCTATATTCAGAGTCAGTACTTTTGCTTGAAAACCATTTGTAAATAGTTGTAAATAGATTTTATATCAATCAGCTAATTGATGGTTTCAGGCCGTGCTCTGTGCTCGGAGGAGGCCTCTGGGGTTGTTCAGCAGACACTCTTATGTAACACTCTGGCTGTCCATGCTGATGAACTGAGTGTATTTTTCTTTTTTAGTGTTTCACAAGGAATTGAAGAGGCAAAGACTCTGGGAGGACTATCTTTGCATAAATATACCATCCATATTGATTATCAGTTTTTTCTTAGTATCAACCGTTCTGTAAACCGCAAGACGATCACAAGTTCACTGACGACTTCAGTGGCGGAAAATAAAAGTGAAATTTCCTCGCCGTGGTGAATTTTAAGATAACAGGGGAGGGATATAAGGAGGGATCAAGCAGTGGTGAAGTTGTTGGTGGTGGATGTGTGTGTGTGTGTTTGGGGTGGCGAGTGGTGGGGGGGGGTTGCATCACAGGAAACAAGCGCTCCATCCTGCAGTTGAATGTGACCCTTTGGCCCTGGATCAAATGCTCCTCCGGGCTGAATACCATGAAGCCTCTGTCCTCTGCACCACGCACTGCTCTGCTCTGCTCTGCACTGCACGGACCGTCTGACCGGCTGCAGGAGGGGCAGGAGGGAAGGGGGGGGGCAGAAAAGATAGGGTGAGGAGTGGAGCAGGAGGATAAAGGAGTTTTTTTTGGGGAGGCCGAGGGTCGAGCACAGGAGGAGCCAGCCAGGAGAGAGAAGGGATGAGACGGAGCGAGGACCAAGTCGGAAACAGGGTCCGATATAAACGCTCGAGCACGCATTATTGTTCCCAGAAACCTCCCAGACACACATCTTGTCGCACCCTCAAATGTGAAACCAGAGACGCTCACTCGCTCTGGCTCTCACGCCTCTGCTGCCTGCCCGTCTGCTGAGCGATTGAATCGGGGAGAAGTCTCTCTCTATTTTTAGCCCCACGCTCGATGGAAGGATGGAAAAGCAAACAGACAGTAGCTGCACGCGCGAAGAGAGAGAGAGAGAGGGAGAGAGAGAAAGAGAGAGAGACGGACACAGAGACACACACAGAGAGGAAGAGAGAGAGAGAGAGAGAGAGAGGGAGTCTGTGTGTGTGACAGAGAGAGAGGGAGTGAAAGGAAGGGAGGAAGGAGGAGTGACTTATTTGTGAAGTTCTGCAAGTTTGGATCCCTGGCTCACTGCTGTCTGAGGAGGGCACATGGCTGGACCGAGCACAGGGCAGAGCTGGGTGGCTTTCTCTGCTCCAAACAGCAGCTCTTAATCAGTCTGCAGCCCTTTTCCACCCCCCTCACATGTTATAAGACAGCTTAAGTTCTCTATTTGCACACTGCAGTGCTACATGAATGCCTCTTTGCCTTCTCGAGGGAGCTGAAGCTAAAGAAGGGGCTTACAGGACGATTGCCCCGCCATGGAATGTTTTAGATTTGCGCACAAGATCGTAGGAAGCTTTTCTTCCCCCTCTCGGGTCCGGGGCCACGGGTCTGGATCCGAGGACTGCAAACGCTTCTTAGAATTCCCCCAGAGACTGTGGACGTCAAGCCGGGAGGGCTGTGGGAATGGTTTAAAAGACGAGCACCCGCCTCTGGCCATTTAAACCAGCACGCACATTTTTCTTTTTTTTCTTCTTCTTCTTTTTTTTTTTTTTTGCACCTACACTCATCCAGACGAGATAATTCAGGATGCGACGCTTTGACAAGCTGAAAAAGTCATTCCCCTTCCTGGCACACTTTCATGTATATCGAGTAAGTCTGGTGTGTGTCTGATCTCTCCCTGTTCCTTTTAGGGTGTTTTTATTGGGAAATATGACATATAGGATAGTTGTAACTATAGCCAGGATCATGTGCTTGACCCAGATGTTTGAATATAGCGTTTTGATTACGAATATGGGATGGAGGAGGGCAGTGTATGTGAGTGTGTGTGTGTGTGTGTGTGTGTGTGTGTGTGTGCACTGGCCAGCTGGACTGAAGCCGTCCTCTGGGAGGGTTGTTGTTATTGCAGCAGGATGTTAGAGCAGGGCAGATCTGATACAGGACATGGCTTTGGCCAGGAGATGTGTATGTGTGTGAGTGTGAGAGAGAGGGTGCGTGCGCCTGTGTGTGTGTGTGTGTGTGTGTGTGCGTGAGCGGGTGTTTGCGTGCATTTCTTCACCACCATGAGGAATGAGTTCAGGCCAGAGGCATTTCTCAGCAGGGACATCATGTTGTTTCTCTGCATGTGAATTCCTACATCCCTCCTTCCCCTCTCGGCGTCATACTTGTTGTTTCCGCCTCCGTCCTTTCCACCGTTACGTTTTCTTTCGGAAACTGTGTTGCTTGTTTGTGCACATGTTCATGTTCCTTTTAAAAAACAACAACACATTCACAGACCTGTAGGGAGAAATGACACTCTTATGCTGGACCTCCAGCTCTGCTCGGATTCCTCAGAGTCCCGCCACAAGTCACACCTAAAGGTCTGAACGCGGCATCCCACCTGCTGACCTCACACCTCCACGACCTCCACCTTCCTCCTCACCCTGTGGAGGGAGAGCCCAAGATAAGCACCGGGGAGTGACATGATATGACGAGGTTTTACATATGACAACATAACACACAGGAAGGAGGGAGGGGAGAACGCATCGCCAGTTTTCTCCTCCCAAAATGTTTTTTTTTCTATCGTGTCAACTGATAACAAAATATGATGTTTTTCAGATTAGTCACAACTCTTAAGCAGCTCTAATAAGGAATATATGACACTGTGCAGCATCTGTCTCCAAAAAGTATGACACATTTCATGTGTATATGTGTATTTATTTGCCTGTTGAATGAGATTTGTAAGTTACTTAGCAGTCTGACAGAGAAATGTGATAGAAGGGCTTAAGCACCTTGATTTTGACCCCTCATGCCTCCGATATGACACTGTCATGGAAAGAGGCCCAAGAGGAAGCTGACTTGCATCTTTGGCACTGTCCGGCGAAGTAACACCTACATGTTGGCTGCCAGGGGGGGATCAGACCCGGGGCTGCATCCTGGAGGATAAAGGGTGCAGCAGCTCAGGGTCCGTGCCCCATATAGGGACATAAACACACAAACAGAGACTTTTTTCTTTGATTGAGACAAAGATTAAGAGCTCGTTTGTTGGGATGTTGTCAGGGAAAACCTCAGCTTTTAAACTCTTAATAGCGAGAGCTGCAGATCAAATAAACATGCCACATGGTAGGCGAGCGCTGGGCATGGCTTAGCGCAGGAGCTGACCAGCCAAACGGATCGCTGTATCGTCTTTCCCGGGGTAAGGGTCAGGCATGATGCAGCAAAATGTGAAATATGGAGGTGGATTCAGATGACTGCAGCCGTAGTTAATCCTAAAGCCACAGGCACCGCAGGCATTCAGCGTGGCCTGCATCTCTGTAAAGTGGACCTTACAGGTTATTACATTTTATTGGGTTAGGTTAATGACGGCCTTGTTGTACCTGCTTTGCTTCCTCAAGCTAACATCAAAGCCTGTGCTCGCGGTGTGCATTTTAACAGCGGGCTCAGACTATTTTCAGTTGAGCTGTTAAAGCAGACGGAGCCTCCTGCTGCCTGGCCAAAGCCAAAGCTGCATGTTTGGACGTTGCTGAAGAGATATCAGCTGACCCACTTTTATGTGCATCGCAATGAATTTGTATCAGGATACGGACATCTGGCATAACCATTGGGGATGGAGCCCCTCCCAGCAGATGGAAAGCACTCGTGTTGTCGAATCTTTCCGTTGCAAAGGCATGGCAGATACATATTTTCTGTATTTCGGGGCCCGTTCACATGCAAACGTTTTTTTTTTATGGCCCAGTGATGGCCGTGTATTTGTGAGGCAGAAGGGTGATCTTTAACTGCTCAGGTTGGTGTCATTAAGCAATAGGAAGTGACCTCTAACCAAGCCCATTAAGAAGTTTAAATCACAGAGAGGAAGCTGCGACCCCTCTGACACTTTCCTCTGGACCTTATAACCTTGGCTCAGCAAGCACAGGAAGTTCCTCATTCACAGAGTCTAATTACTACTCAGTGCGGTGACCTCTGCCATACCCCAGAGCATCCACCCTAAAGGTCTCCCCGTCAATCTCCGCAGATTAGGAATGCTTGTCATTTTTTTTTCTGTGCATTAGGTCGGTTCGCTGCCTCAGTGAGGCTGAGAATAACACCCCAGACCAGAGTGAGCAGGTGCTATGGAAGAGCAGACGAGGTCTCGCAGTGGTTCATATTCAGAGTCCCGTATGGCCTTTGCTCCACATTTAATCCCATCACTTTGACTAACAGCCCCGTGGAGGAGCCCATCGGGATTTGAGCTGAGTTTCCGCTGAATTTTTGGGCTGTTGTCAGCCTGTTACATTAAGTGGACAGTGATGGATGAGGTTTAAAGCTCGGGTGTTGTGTTTTGACGCTGAAGATTGATGGTCTGACTCAAGGTCTTGTGGAGGGATGTAGTGTATATATACTGTGTTCAGATTGTTTAGGAGCCACCCGTTTGTCTTCGCTGACTCTGATGGATGCCAGATGTGCATCATTCATCTTGTGTATCTCATGTTTCTGCCGCAAATACTCCTCCTCCTTTTTCCAGAGTATTTATTAATCGGCACTGATGTCCTTTGAATATTTTTGAAGACTATACATTACTGGTGTGTGTATTGACAACACAGTGACAGGATCTGTATAATCAATTCCCACTCAATACTTTAAGTAAAATGAGTCTGCACATTTGGCAAACAGCTCAATCTGTAATTGGCCGCTTGCCAACCAATGTGATGTCAATTTGTCAAACTATATATTGAACATATGACTACTGATGTAAATCTCTGAGTGTCTAAGCAGATATTTCAGTGGACAGTAAACAATGACTGGTGAGAACCCAACGGCTCTGAGCTCAGTTTTTTTAGAAAAGTTTAGCCAAGAATAGTTTGATTGTAACTTAGCAACTTTCTATCTGGCTTTTTTTTTTTTTACAGGTTTGAGATCAAGCACTGAGAACTGAGAAAACTTGAAATGAATGTTAAGTGTTGTACACTCAGTTTCCTGTGTGCGTTGTGTGTTTTGCAGAAGCTGGGCAGCAGCATGCAGTGTGAGGAAGGCACAGAGTGGCTGCTGGAGCTGCTGATGGAGGTGCAGCTGCAGCAGTACTTCCTGCGGATCCGAGATGACCTTAACGTCACACGGCTATCACACTTTGACTACGTCAAGAACGAAGACCTGGAGAAGATAGGCATGGGCCGACCTGGTGAGTGTGTCCGGGCTATGTTGTACTTAAGAAATAATATTAGAGTTTGTTTGTTTGCACAGTGTATTTTTGATAATTCGTTTGCCAGTGTACCCAGAGCCCATTGACACTGCAGTTTTGAATGAAATGTCTTAGCTACTGTTGAATTAATTATCTATTATAATTATAATATTTATATAATACAAATATAATTTTAAATATCTTAACAGATATTCAGGCAATCACTCTAACTGCCTAAGACTTTGATTTATGCATAAGGAGTTCACATATAGATGCTGACGTTCACAGAGACAGTCCTAAACTTCAGATGTGGCCTGGTTGTTTCTTCAAATCACTTTGGCAAATAAGCAAGTATCCTTTGGTGGTAAAAGTCCATTTGGCACATCAGAGAGTGAATTTCAGAGGCTGCCAAGCATGCAAGTGTCTGAAGAGAGTGCCTGGCTTCTTCTCCATGTGTGCTCCCTTCCCCCGTCTTTAATAATCACAATCAAGCAGCTCTGTTTTCTCTGATTAGATTTCATGTAGATGTATGTCATTTTCACTCATTAATTATAGACGAGAGAGAGACTAAAAGCCCAGTTTAATGATCAGTGTCCAATTTTCTCTTTCATTTGACTATATAAGGGGATATTCTGCCTCTATTTTTAGCCTAAAATACTACTTTTGTCTGCAGTAATGGCAGTGTGTCATTTGGCTCAACCTCAGCATAGCTGGAGCAAGTCCTCCATCACTAACACCCGTAATATCATTGTAAATCCACAACTGGTAATTAGACACAATAGGAAGGGACACCAAAGTGCCAAATCTTTTGTCTGAGGGGTGTGTGTGTGAAGGGATGGCAGCAGCGATGTTCTAAATCCAGTTAGTGGAGCCCTCAGGGCCTCGGCTACCGAGCTGCTTAAGAGTAATTACACCCACTTCTCCTGCTCATATATTCATCACGTCTTTCTCCTCCACTCAGCTCACTGTTCTCGAGGCTCTCTGTCTTTCCTCTCTCTTGTATTCGCTCTTCTTATCTTTTCAGACGCTATCTCACATGCAGAGTGTGTCTGTGTGTGAGTGTCTGACATCTTTTCTCTTCTCACTCTCCCATCTTCCCTTTGCGTTTGTTCTTTTCCAAGCGGGGTGTTTCACTTGAAATTCAATATAGTACACTGTATAACTATCCCACTGGTCTTTCTGATGCAATGTTGAGACGCACCGGAGGAGATGCCGCTGCCGTCTTCATCCTCCACTCTGACCATCACCGCTTTTCTCTCTTTTTCTCTTATTCCTCTGATAAAGGGCAGAGACGACTGTGGGAGGCTGTGAAAAGGAGGAAAGCCATGTGCAAGCGCAAGTCCTGGATGAGCAAGGTGACAGACATAGAAAGGCTCAATGCGCACACACTCGCGCACACACACACACACACACAGGGCTCATTTATTGTGGTACATGGTATGCTTGACATTATGTCGCCACAGTGGCGCCTGTCTGTCTGTCACAGCGTGGACACATTCATGTGAGGACAATAAGTCACAAACAATACTCGATACAAACTTTTCACTTTGACCACAATATTGAAGCTGCTTCACAAGTCAAAAATAAAAAAGTAAGAATGACTGGGAGTCGAGCTTAACTAGCAGCACCTGTCGTGACTCAACATTTTTTAAAGACGTTCAGATAACTCTCTATATTGAACGTTATCATTCATGAAAACATCTCAGAAACTATT
>JAOXYL010000071.1:17862335-17873220 GCA_028564955.1 Terapon puta
CTGCACAGGACACAGTGTAAGAAATACATTGCTCATATCACGCCCATTACTGCACGCTCCACAAAAAGACTTAAGAGGCCAACATGAGACCGCCTCATCAATTCTCTGAGCGTCTCCGGTAGCGGTGCAAAGACCGATATAAACACCCAACATATTGTAGGTTCATTATGGTGACCCCAGACTGTTAAAATGTGCGATTCCACGATGATGCCTCCACAATGGGCGTCCATGAGGGACAACCATGCAGCTCGGGCCCGGTACGTGCTGAAGTGCTCCTCTGTGGCTCTACTGAACTATACGTGAAATGCACAGCTCCCATGGTAAACCATTACCGCATCTGCTGTTAGACTCAGCTCCCACCCTGGGGAGAGCAGCAACCAATTAAAGGGATCCTCGAATGGGAGTCGCTCTCAGGGAGGAGTACGCGCCAGTCCTTGACAGGCGGACAACGGTGCCATGTTGGGTTTCACCATGTGTGTGTGTGTTTTCTGACGGAGGAGAGGTATAAAGAGGGCGGTTATAGTGTTTGCACATGGGATCTTTTGCTGTATCTGTGCCAGCTGTTGAGACAAAAGAGGCATGATCAGAGCGGGGGGGCGGGGTGGGGGCTGGAAAAACATGAAACGGGACGTCATCTCGAAGCTCCTGTCACTATTATTTATAAATAGCTCTCTGTGTGCATTTTCAGCTGATGTACCTGTCACTCGCTCTGTGACAGTGAGTAATGAGCTCCACTCACCTCTGCATTTCATTTACTGGACAGACTCTCCCTTCACTCCCATTTGAAGTTTCACAGTTGTTTTATATTGGCTTTGTGACCAGTTCAAGCTAATGGTCCTTTGGTTTTGGCCAAGTTTGTGCACTTTTTCCCTTCGACCGGGGGGTACGTGCATGTTTATAGGTTAACTAATGTTTATATTGCTTAAAAACAGATGAGTGTCTCAATTGACTTTTCACTAAATCCCAAACAGTGATTGTCCAATCAATGTTTAGCATACCTCAACATGGTGGGTTTGTCAAACTTTGTATTTTGCCACATTTTAAAGCTGGGTGTATTGGCTTGTAGTAAGAATGATTCTCTGCAAAGACAAAAGAGCTGTTTGTTACATATCAACTGTTCAGTATTTGTTCAGTGTGTGACAGCTGGCTCATTCTGGAGAACACCAGCCAATATTTTATTCGCCAAAGACAATGGTGTTTTTATCCCGAGAGCTTTTCCTTATGTAAAGTTAAAAATGAAAAAATGCAATCACAAAATACTAACAAGTTTGTGGGCAAAGTAAAATTTATAGTAAAATGATTTTGATGATGAGTCTTCTCTCAAACAGGGCTAACATATGGAGTTAGTCAGTTTCATACTTAATCCAGATCCATGCAGGATTGAGTATATGTGTCTTAAAAGATTTTTTAAAAAATATACATATAGTGCATTTACAAAATACAGAGGATTTTTCTGTTAAAAACTTTCTGTTGGTGGTGAGTCCAGGGCCATCTCAGACAACAGTATTAAAATCTTTAAGAAAAAAACTTTCAAAGATAATATTTTTTTCCTCTGGTAAATAAACTAATTAAAAGGACACTATAAAAAGGTATATTTCTATATACCCTGCAGTATTAGTATATAATGTGAAAACAGGACACAGCCACAGTGGGTCCAACAACACCATGCACAGTTACCATGTCAGAAAATAAGGGGGGACTAAATCTGTTGGTCCCCTTGGAGGCTGCTATCAGCACAAACATACATCTAACGTACATTATCTGACTTCCCATTCCCTGCAGCACACATGCATCATGTATCAAACCCCTCATGACCAGCTGCTGCTCACTTTAACTGGGAGATTGGATTTTTCTCGCCCAGATGGGTGGTAATGGTGGATTGCTGGGAGGTAATCAGCATCTGCGGATATCAATATACTGAAGATCAATAGTCAGCAAGACACAATATACTCGCATATGTAATTGATGATTTATTGGCTTATATTGCTCGGTGAGGCCATCTTCATATTGTATGATCAGATACTGCTGTTAATATTGTTTATCAGAATCGTTGAACTCAAGTAAAACAAGTTTTTTTTCTGGGCGCTGAATAACTTCCATTGTGTCTGGTGCAGTGATTGCATATTGTCAGGTTGATATTTGAATAATGTTTAGTGTTGGGGTCTTGATAAAGCAACTATAATGGTGGTTGACAGTTATGTTGATGATACAGCAGAGGGCTTTTTGGATCTTTAATTTTCCTCCAGTACATGAGTAGAAAACTCATGCAACATACTGATGCGGCCTACTTGGAGACTTACTCTATATGAATGTGGCTAATTTTACTGTGAGAAAAAGTAAAAACTCTGAAACTAATGTCATGAAGGTACATTTGACAAGACATGAGAGAAGAAATTATTCGGATAAAGTTTTATTTTGTACCTTAAATCATATTTTCTGGCTGATTTTTCAAAGCTCTCTTCAAAATACTATATATCGGATTCTGGTGAAGAATAGCAGAACATTGATGTAGGCTTATATTTTTCACATTTAGAAACAGTCAAATTTTAATTTAAAAGTCTTATGATATCATTAAATGTCCAGAAATGAGAACAGTTATAAATAGTCACATAAAAACATGACTTTTGGCCTTGTTATTGTTATTCATAGTTCTGGGTGCTATATTGTGGAATGAGGTTTAAAATGCGGAGGATTAAGTTTAAATCAGATCTAAGGAAAGTGAAGCATCTGAGCATCCGTCGTTTGCTCTTGAATCGGTGGCTCATGCTGGTTGATGTAGTATATACTCTGAACAGACTGAACAGGAGGCATAATGATATTTTAACACTGATGGCTCACTTTACACTTTGTTAAAGAGTCAACAGGTTTAGGACGTTGTTCGTATTCTATCTCGGATGTAGGGATGGCGGATGTTAACTAGCGAATCATGCCGATTGTGACCAGTCAATCAAAAACTACTGAATTTCCACATTTTTGGGGGCGTAGCAAGACATGGAGTGTTTGTGAGCGCCTTGCACCCGCCCGCAGCGTATTCACGAACAAATCTAAAAATCAAACCTTGGAGACCGGTAACAGGCAAGGTGGGATGTGACAACCTGAGGATCATGTTTTATGTATCTAACATCTCACACTGAGCCTGTGGAGGCAGGTTCAGTATCAGGCGCCGATCTGGAGATGAAGGGAGACGGGTCTGATGACGCCGAGAGTAGCACCTGGTCCCTGCCAGGCCTCACACTCTCTGCTGAATGTATTTCTGAACACCGAGAGGCTGGAGAGACCAGAAGCACAAAGACCGTGGGTGTATTGTTTGGCATATGTTGACTGTGACCCAAAAAGCAGGAAAGCGCTCTCCTCTTTGTCTGTTTCCCTGTGTCATACTCTCACAAGAATTGCTAGAGTGGGTTTTTGAAATATTTTTGTTACAGGACATCCGTTTGCCTAAGAGAAACTAGGCCAGAATAAGCACACCTAGCCGCTATTATTAACAACCTGAAACATTTGCCATAACTCTAAGTAAGGCCTAAATTCTAGCCTCTTTTTGAGCATATGAAAAGAATACATAATAATAATGAGAAGAAGAAGAAGAAGAAGAAGAAGAAGAAGAAGAAGAAGAAGACCTTCTCATGGAAAAAAACACAAAAACATCTTAGTGAAACTTTTTGCATTATTATCAGATAACAAAAAGCATTGAAGACTGTGCCTCATCTAACGGTGGTTGTCGATATCTGTCCGTGTTACATTGTGTTGAGCTGCGACGTTACTGAAAAATGATTTCCTCTGCAGAGGTACTTATTCAAATGTGCACATTTTACTTTAGCCTAACTTTAAAACCAGTGCAGCTCAGAGCATATTATACTTGTTTTGGTTGCTAATTTGGTGCCTCTCAGTTTAATGTGCTGTTTAATTTTTCTTAGCCGAGGCTTCTTTTCAGAGGTGCAAAAGCAGGGATGCCCATCATCTTGTCACACTGTGCAGGAACAAAAACAATTACAGTTCACATTTCTTTTCTTTTTTTCTTCTGTATTATCTGCAGAGAGCACAGGATAAGATCCTTCACACTTAACTTTTCCCTTCTGAACTATGAATCTGTGAGAAAGAGCTGTCACCCATTTCCAGAAAACAAATAGTTTAGCTGTCCAAAGCCATATAGCGTCAAAGTCGAAATAAAGAAAGTTCTTTCCACTGTACTAGCAAGGAACACTGTTCATTTTTACACAACTCTGGCTCATAAAAGTGCTCCTGAATTATATAGAAGTACACTGCAGTGTTCTGGTTAAACGGGCAGGCAGTCTTCAGGTTTGAGTGTTTTCTGTGGAAAAAGGGATTATTTTGAACTTGAACAAATTCTTGAAAGATCACACATTTCTGGAGAGTCTACTTAATGTGATGATGTGATGATAGAATTTAATGAAAGAGCACAAGGGAACAGAGTCCAAGATCAGTATGATTATTGCAGAGTACAGCATAGCAATGGGTAAGAAAACATTTTTTCACAAAGTAATGAAGGAAAACAACAATAAATTATAATTATGATGAGTAGTAACAAGTGAAATAAAGCCAATGGATAAACAGGAATGCTGAAGCTTAAAATCTACAAATCTCTTAATTCAATGAATCCATCAATCAAATCTATGTATCATCACCACACTTATTTGCTTAACAGAATTTCCTCTAGCCAGTGTCTGTCTTTCCTTCTCTGTCATATTCAAACACACACACGCACACCTGAAAAACTCCATTGACATTATTGCTTTCGAGAGGTGATGGTAGGCAGCTTTTAATTTCCATGAAAATGTGTGGAAAGGTGTTGAGCGGGGAGCTGCCGTCCTCCCATTCAAAACGGCGGCGAGCGTGCACAGGAAGTGTGTCTTCGGACTGAATGTCATCATCAGCCAATCTCCACAATATGCCACCTCTTCACACGCAGTGATGCCACCGTGAATCCGGCAGAGGAATGTCAAGTATTCATATTTCAGCAATCTACGTGTTTACTCGAGGTATGCTATCTCTCCCCGGCTTCCCACATGCCTCAAAGCATTTCTCTCCTCCTTTTCTCAGAAGCAGATATGGGCGGAAAAGGCGATTACATCTCCTATTTCCCCTCTCTCCCACCCTGTTTTTTAGAGTTCTCCTATCAACCTTCCCCTCCCCCCATATGATGCGGGCCACTGAGGTGATCACTGCCATTGTAAATGGTTTTCGTTGATTAATGGTGCATAATGGTGCATTTGATTGGAGCTACCTGACCTTAGCTGGCATGGACAGGCTTTGATGTTTTTGTGTAAATCAAAATGAAGAAAGTTTCCAAGGATTAAAAAGAAATGACCCCATAATTGACGTCACAAATACCTACATAAAAAGCTTAACATGAAAGAAAAACATTTTTCTCTCCCTTCTAAGGTGCTTTTACAGGGATGTTTACCCGCACTAAGAGGAGCAGGTGTTGCAAAGCATCCCCAAAGCTTTTAAGCATGCAAGCTAAATTACTGAACAAATACTTGCTTTTCTTTTGTATGACAGATGGGAGGAAAAAACCTTGTGATTTTCTTTCCAGGCATGCGGTAGATGCCATTAACTTGCATGCTTATGTAAAGCAAGACATATGCTACATTTACACCAGATCCCTGGAGCGTGTTTGGTTCCAAATTACATCTTCCTCCTTTTTCTGTGCATAAAAAAGATGTGCCCCAGGGTTCTATATGAGGATGTTAATATTTCCATATATCAAAATAATGTTTGTGATAACTTATTAAATGTGTTGTACCATTTCCATGTCAATGATACTGGTCTATTGCTAACCCCGTCAGTAGTACAACCAATGAATTCCTGCACTCTTTCTTTGATTTATTTGATTAATCATTGATCAGGACTTTTGATTTCAATCACACACTTTGCAGGCTGAAGTTGAAATTGAGCTTCTTCAATTGGAATAAATCAAGTCTGTCCTTTGGGCATTATTACTGGCTGTACAACTGAGCTGTTCTTCTCAACTATCACTGTATAGTGCACACCTTCCTAATAAAGTATACAGAGGTGATTAATGTTCGCACATTTGAGCCAATTCTTAAGAATCTGGAAAATAGTACTTTTATAACTCTAATTGCTTTGTGAATGTGCCTCTTTACTTTAGATGAATTTTTTGAAAATCAGACCTGTTTATGCATCTTGACTGTACTTTTAAAACGCTGGATGTCTCCCTGAGAAATTAGTTGGGAAGGAGAGAATAAGGAAAGACAGAGAGGTGGAAGAAGAGAGAAAAACAGGTTAGGTAAAGATGGAGATCTATGTGTGAAGTGTGTTGTGCGGACTGAGCTCTGCCAGATTTTGTCCCAGGATGGGATAGGGCAAACATTGTTAAACACACCAGCCGCTTTTCCCTTCCTGCGAAGCAATTTTATCTCAATTTATGTACCTACAGTGATGCCAGATCCAATAATTTAAGCTCTTTTGGCCAGGTAAGTTTTCATTAATATACCAGGTTTTCTGAGGAAGTGACTAATCTCTGGGATGCTTTCCACCAAAAACACCTCGTCATGTACATGACCCTGTACAATCAAACAGCCTGTGTTTGTATCCTGACAGTGACAGAATATATTCAGGGGGTTGTTTTGATGGTTGTTTACTGTACTATCCTTTATATCGACCATAGTTAGTTTAGTCTAAAGAGATACCTCCTTGATTTTAAGACCTGTTAGCAGTTTACCACCTAAAGTTAAATGAATCCAGCCAGTGATGTCTCAGTTAGTTCCACCTAACCAGTCATTGTACCGTATGTGCACTACAAATCAAACCATTTCCTGTTTTCTCTGTCCACCCCCAACCCCAACCCTCTCTCTCTCTCTCACACACACACACACACACACACACACACACTGATACCTTAGCCAGATCCAGTCCAGGCATTAAAGAACACGTGTCGCCTTCCATAATCACCAATTTCATTTTCTCTGCTGCTTCAGCTTGTTGTGAGGCGAGGGGATGGTGCGATGGGCCGAGGGCGGGTTATTATCCCTCCCCACATGTGCTTATGATTGGGATGAGTGGTATTCAGGGAGGCATTGTGCATGTGTGTGTGTAGTCGGTGTGTAGGTGGTCTTGTTAGATGTAAGGAAAGGTAATCCATAAAGTCTATCTCTCTCCAGGTTGCACTTTCCTCATGCCTTGTTTTTTCACCACCTCCTCCTCCTCCCCCTCTTCTCTGTCTGCAGTTTCTTTGGTTACTGGTGAAATGGCCTTTTGCTGCAATCATATCTGAGAGTACGTCATGGCCCAGCGGACCATACATTCTCTCCCCACACATGGAGGAGAGCCAGACAGAGTGCAATGAAGCTTGAACCGTGTTTCCAGTCTACTGTATACAGTACAAGTCCCTGTAGCCGATCTCAGTCGGCGATCGACTCACAACCACCCACCTCCCTGACACACACTGAGATATACTGTACAGTGTAACCTGTGCGCCGGTTGCCTTTTTCACACGAAAGGATGGTTCTCAGCCAGAAATGAAACAAATAAAGCCCATTTCCAGTCGCTTTTGTGGAATGCCTTTTGTGGCACTGCACTAAAAGATGAGGTCAAACGGAAGACAGAAAAATAAAGTGCTGTAATCCACCATTTTTGTTCTCCATGTGCAGCAGGTGTCTGCACATCTTTGAGTAATCACCTTTGAAGTCCTGACGCCGGGTTGATTATGCTATTCAACCTGTCTGCCAATCTCGCAGCATTTTTTTTTTTGCCTCCCTGCTTTCTGAGGGATTCTATTGATTCCTTTTGTTCCGCCCGCATGTAACTTCGCCATTAGCGGTGTAATTTTGGCGCTTGCTTTGACAGACGTGCTAAAAACAAGTCACCGCTAATGTGTGCTGACCGGCTGAATGATCGCTGCAAAAGGCAGCGCACACAGGTCACCACATCCTAACGAAAGTCCAATCAATGAGAGTAAACATGTCATGGATAAACACAGAAGAAGAAACATCCAATCAGTGAAACGTGAAGGAATTTTTTTTTATTGATTTCAAAAATAAAAGGGTGGGGGGTGGATATAAGATAAACAGAATGACCGTGATGAGTGAATAAATGTTGATAGATTGCGCCTCACCTCTTTGACCTTTGACCCACTATTTGCTGCTTTGCTTTTAACAGCCTGTTAAACCATTATATGAACACAGCAACTCCTGCAGTACAACTCTCCTATCTCCCACTCATTCTTTCCCTCTGTCACGCCCACACGCCCTCTCACCAGGTGAATTTCCATGATATGTTAACAGAGAGGGAGTTTGATGAATGGCCACATGCTTCTTTGATGAACTGGGGAAACGTCGACACCACCTACACTGTCCCTATTATATGCAGAGCGGAGCAGTTAGCTGACATGCCTGTTCTTACCCCCTCCGAGGGAATGCAATTAAAGTGTCCTCTCTCAGCTGGAGGAACAGACGGATTTAATTTACCTGGGTTGCCTGGCTTCATCATCTGAAACCATTTGTACCATTACTTGTATTACATACAAGTCATTTGTAAATGAGAGGCAAATTAACTGATTCAAATATATTGATTTGAATAAACTGAATAAATTTAGTGCAGAGACGCTGCTGCTGCTGATGTTGCACTTAGGCATATTTTAAAAGTACTCCGCTGAGAGAAAATGACATGATTTATACAAGAGAAATGAATGTCACAAACAAGCATATTACAATGAGCACCACTCTGTCACTCCATGAAATGGTAAATGATCTGGTCAACAACACACTGATGATTGAAATGAATAAGTTTACAAATCCATGGAATACATTGTAAGTCAAGCTATATGCTTATTAATAGAATAAATTTAACCTTTCGCTGTGTTGACAAATTAAAAATGTGCAGTACCACATTTTGGTTCACTATAGTTGTAAATGTGTTTTTTTTAGCAAACAACTGTTTGATTATTGAGATCATAAAATCTTTTGTTATGTTTTGGTTTTCTGTATTGAGACACACTAATGCTGCTGCATTAAGAAATAAATTGCACTTTACTACTGAAGCTGGTTTAGCTGGAGTGACTTTTTACTACTTTAATTAAAACCTTGGAAATCCAGCTATTCTTAATAAAGGAGTTTGGTCCCATTCAAAGGATCACAATATAATTCCAAGTGCCCATGAGCAAGTAATTAACTTCTGCTGCACAAATCTGCCCAGATTTTTGCTTTTGCTTTTTTCACATATTGGATGATTTTCCAAATTAGGTCTTGAGAACTCATAGCCCTGTGAAACAGCACAAGGGACCTCAACCAGACACTGCTTTTTTTGTAAGAGGGCATAAGTCCAAAAAGTTGTGAACCATTGGTTCAAACCTGAACAATGTATTGTATTTCATAAACACATATATCTGTATAACATCTATATGTCTATGTCAAACATGGATCTGAATAGTAACCTGTACTGTAAGTAGTAACCTGTAAGTACAGATATTTCAAAATTGTTCTTCACTGCAGTAATTGAGTAAATGTACTCAGTTACATTCCACCACAAGCCACTTATATACCAGGAAAAAAACTCTGCTGTGACTCTGCTCATGTTGCTTCTTCCTTCAATTGCTATTCAGAGAACATTATTATTCTTCCTACATGGTCATGCACCAATATGATTTTTTCATTGATGCTCAAAATTGGCAAATACATTTTTTTTCATGAAGGCTCTTTTTGCACGCGGTAACAAGGGATACTGCAATACTTGCCTCTTTTTGCAAAAGACTCATTTTTATTGGAGGAAGATTGGTTCGAGCTAAAATATAAACAAAGCATTCTCCCTCTGCGTTTCCCCCCAAAATATAATTAGTCTGTCTCTATTTTTTGCTAAATTGCTTCCATACCATAACAGCGGCTGTCCAATGAGAAGAGATGAGGCGTTGAATTTTATACTCTGCCTTACCAATCTCTGAGTCGCACTGTAGCACAGTTTGTTCATCTTTTTCTTGCTTATGTCTCTTCCTCTGTGTTATTTTCAGTGGTAATGTCATAAGTGTGTTTAACCTATCAGAGTTAATGAGTAGAAAAAACATATAGATCTGCAAGACAAGACAATGCAGGTGGCCCGGTGAGACTTAAACAAATGCTGTGCTTCAGTGAGGCAGACGGTGTCCAGGTAGGCTGCACATTGGCTGTGTGAGGAAATGTTGCAATAGGCTGTCAGCGGCTGTAGACTGCAGAAAAGTTATTTCATTAAGTGTATGTCCTCTGAGAAAGTGCTTTCAGAGCTATCATTGAATTTACGGTATTGGTATTGGTGAGACGCTCATGGTGTTACCTGGTGAAAAGCATCGGGTGAATGATAAAAAATCTACTGGAACCCCTGTTGTGGTCATAAAGTCAAAACAGTTAAAAGTTAAAAGAAAATTAATTGTACAAGCTTGTCATTATATCAGTAGTTTGATATTAATTTTCAAAAAGGCTGTAAAACTGTGACACATTCTCCATTTCCAGAGTCAGTGACTGCTCGTTTTTCTCTGCTGTCATCTCACCAGCATGTCACCGCACCACAGGAGCACATTTCAAATCAATCCATGTGTTTAATGGCAATACCACAACAAGCCAAGTATGACAAGAATAAATCCAGACATGATGCTTGTTTAATTGGCTTTAAAGCTCCACTTGGTAAGTCCAGGAGATTCTCCCAATCTTTCCAACTGAAAGTGCTTTTATTTTGAATGATGGAGCTACCGTAGCGCACCAGCTCGCCTTTAAAGGCCCTCAACTCAGTATTGCTAGGTATAACGATTTCTTTTTAACCCTTAGGAGTCTTTAGCTATTTCCCATGCAAAACATTTGCTGTGCCAGTGTTTTGTATCTTCTTAAACAATAACTTAAATGTATTTAAAGTAGCAGTATATGTTTGCTTCTGTGTTTTTCAC
>JAOXYL010000071.1:17918746-17929707 GCA_028564955.1 Terapon puta
AACCAGAATAAAATCTGTAACCAATGAGTTTACATATCTTTCTGTGCAATTCCATCTATTGAAAAGGCATGGAAGGCCTGACAAAAGAGAGAAGCATTAAACCAGACGCCCTGCAGGTCATGTACCTTCCTACTCTCAAGATCTACTGCAGAAGTATGTAAGGCCTCTGATCAGGGTTTGTTTGTTCCTTGTTTCACACATAAAAAAGGAACCTGTGACTTTGAACTTGTGGCTCCCAAACTTTGGGATGTAGACAATGGGGGCACTTGAAAAAAGGCCCATCTGATCTTAGACTTGCCTTTGATCAGTTTCACTTGATTTATTATTGTCATTTATTTTCTCTCTATTTCCTTACTGAATCTCTATTCTGTGCCTTCCTTTTGTCTTTTGCTCTTTATGCCATCTGATGGAAGAAGTACTTCTGTGTATCGATGAATATTTCATATCACATTCACTGACACAGACAGGTCACCTTTCCACCAATCACCACCAAGATCATTCATTCATGAAACATAAAGTAATTTATGACCCATCTTAGCATTGTAGTTCTTTTGGTTCAGTTGCTGTCGTAAAAGTTGCCTTCCAAAGCTTTATGAGTCCATCCTAGTTTAAGAAAACATACGGTGTGAATGCGGCCCCTGATGTCAAATGAAACCTTGTTATAATGTGATCATCCACCTTACAGTGGTTAGTGATTCAACTTTATTGTGTATTTTTGTCACTCTTTGCAAGTTGTACCACTTGATTAATAGTAACCAAGTGGTACAGGAAGAGAAGTTGGCATGACACAATAATGTCATAGAAAGAGTCACTTCTGCAGTAAAGAGGGCGTGAAATATATGAATTATATATATTTTATGACCTAGAGGTTGGAGAAAATGTAAATCTTCACATCTGTAGTGGTGCACCTTGGCTAATTGCTTTTTCTTCTGCTATACCAGATTAAATATTCATGCCCATGATTAATTTGCTGTTGGAATGTAATGCCCCCCTGATGTATTAAACTGGAGCCATACTGGGACAATCAATGATATTCATACTGAATGTATTTAAAGCCACACAGAGGGAAATCCTCCTGGTAAGGTGTGTGTATGTGTGTGTGCTGTTGTTTTAGGCAGTTCTAGGACACACTGAGCGATGAGCTTTAAGCCCCCTGCCGCTAACTGATGAAACACAAGAACATAACAAACAGTCTCACTGACTGGGTGTGCATCCACTTTTATAATAAGGGGGTGGCCATGTGTGAGTGTACATGCAAGTCTGGACCAGTTTCATTGTACAGAAACGTTACAGCAACACTTCACCTAGTTTATACATGCTCAGTTCAAAAAGTCTGCATTTTGTTTAATGCCCTTTGTGGTTCTGAAATAAGCTTTTTAAATTCTGGAAACATGACCCTCACAATGTTATCGGGGTCTAACAAAAGATGTTGTTGCTCTGCATTATGGGAATTCCAGTGTTAATTGGGTGCTCAGCGTTACCGCTGAGTTGCAGCACGATCTTAAAAAGTCTGTGGAGACATAAAGTCTCCTCTGATTCTTTGGTATCAGTGAGGAATAAATGAGGTAGGATAGCTGGAAAGTTCAGGCATTTTCTGAGACTCCGGAGACATGTCGTGATAACATTGATATTCACACACAATCTGCCACTTTTCTCATTTACACATTTCACGCCACCGTTGTGCCACAAAGGCCAACTCAAGTAGCGGAGATGGGGGCGATTCGAGGCACCCACAGTTGAGAACTTTCACTTGTTGGTTCAATTAAAAGGGTTAGAGTACTCTGAATGAGTATGTCCATGATCAAATGCATGGGTCTTTTTTTCCAAGTTAACTTAATTTAGTTTAAGTAGAGGTACATTTTGCAGATACAGCTTGCCCAAAGCAGGCATCTGGTAGGACTGCTATGAACCCATCCTCCACACCTTGCTCATATCTGGCGGATATGATTTATATTGCTCTCTGTACTTGGGGAACTCTATCAAGACTTCTGACATCCAACGGGAACATCGGTGCCCAGATTTTTTTTTTCCTTTTCTCTAAATTGAGAGTCCCTTCAGAGGTCTACGAGGCAGGACAAGATGCAGGATCTCAAGAACGCCACCAAAAGCAATCTAACTGCGAAAAAAGCCCTTTAAGGTCTGAAATTCAACAAGTCTATTCTGCACAGAGCTGCCCTCTCCTTTTACTCCTCGGAGAATTGTCATTCCAAATGAAAATGAGTGTCCCGGCACTTTTAACGTACCCACACACACACACACACACATCTGCACCAACCTTGCATTCACTCCATCCACCCCAGAAGCCTGGCAGAGCCGCCCCCTCAATTTCATTCCTGATTCGCCCCCTTACAAGTTGTTTGTCTGCAGAAAGCAGCTGGTGATGCTTATTCCCCCGCGCACAACAGATTTACTTGACTCTCTCTCATTCAGCAGAAGTTACAATCGCGCTCCCTTTTTTTTTTTTTTTTTTTTGCACGACCTTACAAACACCTCGATGCGGCGGCGGCGGCGGCGGCGAGGGGTAGAGGGGAGGAAGTGGGGATATGGAAAGGCAGGGAGGAGGAGGGGGACAGTGAGTGTTTGTAAAGCGACTCAGCGGAGCGTTGAGGATTCTTGCTGAGAGAGGCCCTTTGATGGGCGACAGGCAGGCGTAGTGTTTGGCAGGCCACAGGAGGCTGGTGGTGTACAGGACTAATGCAGCAGACACAAATCCTGCGATCAATCATGTTTAGCAGCCAACAACTGCGCTGGCAGAACAACCGGAGCTGGAGAGCTGAGGCAAAACAAGCCAGCGAAAGTGCTGCGCCTATGTCTTTTCCCCCTCTGTGTAACTCAGGTTTGTGTGCTGTCTGACTATTTGTCTGGGTGCCCAGGTGTGGGTTTAAATTTAAAAACTACGTGTTTGAGTTGACTTTTCCATGTTTGTGTTTATATATCTGGGTATCTATTTTAATATAATGCAGTTCTTGAGACTATACTTATATGCAGAGTGGATGGGTACATCTGTGTGCATATTTCTGTACAGTTTGTGTGCAACCGTGTGTTTGTGTGCAAGCAACCAAACCTCCGTCAGCATAGGACGAGAGTCAGAGTTACAGCTAATAGGCTTCAATTGCCATTTCCCTCCTCTCTCAGCCACTTCAAGGGAGTCACTTTTCAAACAGGAGATGTCCCTCATACAACGGCTGACATGTTTTAAAGCCTCGGTGAACGCATTTTTCCTCCCCCTGGCAAAACGGTGGAGGGGATGGTGACTGAGGGGAGGAAAGTGGCATCAGATTGGCGAGGCTGTAACTTTCTGAGGCGTTCACGTTCTGACGCGGGGACTTACTTTTTAACTTGCACGCCTGAAACAAAAATGAGTCACTTTCATCATGCTTTCAACCCGTGTGCTGTGGGTCTTGTAAAAGCCAGAAGTCGGGGCTGTTTCGAAAGCATCACATGATGAAGCGACTCCGTCTGTCAGTTATGGGGAATCCCACTTTTTATGAAGGCGAGTTGCCGGAGTTGAGAGCTGTGGCATTAAAAACTCTGAAGTTTCCTCATTAAATTAACTTTAAGAGAGAGTTGCCTGCAACGATCACATTTTGCTCCTCTCTCACATAACTTTCGTCACATTCAACAGTCACAAGATAAGTTTTTTTTTTTTTTTTTGCTTTCAGCGGTCTGTAAGTCAGATGCAGCTGACTTACAGACTCGAAAATGGGAAAAGGGTTCCTGTAGGAGATCGAAGGAGATATGGAGTCGCAATTTACAGTAAAGGCGCTCGGAAAATTGCTTCTAATCTTACTCTCCTGGTTGAGGCGGCGCAGTGTTGCAAAGCTGCTCAGGCTCGCCTCTCTCAGGAGTTTCACGAGCGTTGACAGTAAAGAAAAGGGATAAAAAAAACCCCTGCCACGGTAGATACTAATTGCTTCAAATGATTTGGCCTGGGTCTCCGTTTTCCGATGAGTCTCCAAGGGTATGACAGAAGATTTTCTTTTGGTTTAGTGAGTCTCGCATGTGCCCAGCGTCCTTACGTGACAGCAGCCTCGACACACACTCTCTCTAGCCAGGTGAACGCGGGCCAAGGTGGAAGCCTCGCCCGCTGATTACAGCTCGGGGCGAACTCCCACAACGCCTGACCAGAATGAGGATAGAAAGGCAGGAGTGGAGGGGAGGTAACTTATCAAATTCACCACCGCGGCACTTTAGTCTGTCTGCTGATTTGCCATTAACAGCCGGACTGACAGGAGTCTCCATCGACAGCAATCAGTCATAAATCTGCCTCCCTCCCCGCCTCCGTTTCTCCCACCTCTCCACTCTCATTTCTATCTGCTGCACCAATTCCGCTCCTTTCCTCCCGCTCACTTTTACTTTTCCAGCAACCTCTCTCCGCTGTCTCTCGCTCTCTCTCTCTCCGCTTCCCCCTTCCGTCTCTCCTCACCCCCACGTCTGGCTCGTACCGCCTGCTTCCCGTCGCGTCGCCGCCGCCACCACCAATCTCGCCAGTCTAATGCCTGGTGTCTGGCGCTGCTGCTGGCGGGGAGGGAGGCAGGCGGCAGCTGGGGCGGGCGGCGAGGTGCTGACTGCCTCCAGCCTCCCAGGGCCGAGGCGATTTTGAGAAACCGCCCGTCCCATCCGTGTAATCCAGTTAGCCGGTGTGGAGGCTCCAAATGAACTGATTATGTGGATTAATTAAGAACACTTAGAGCGCACTAATGTGGTTGTGCGTGTGGGCGTGTTGGGGCGGAGGAGTCGGGGGCATCTGGCGCGGCTGTTCCGAACAAGTTTTTCCTCTGCTGCCGGCGTGTAGCTCGCTGACTACGAGGCGCTTTTTGTGTTGAACGTTATCATTGTTTTACTTCAATCTACTTTTTCCATGATACAATTATAGATATCGGTGGATGAGCACAGCTACATCTGTACCAGGACTGAATGCGGAAAGAGGTGCAGAAAAGCTTTTGATAAAGTCAGACAGAGAAGAGAGAGGTTTTTTTTTTTATGATGAAAACAAGGAGAGACAAGGAACATCTGGATTTTGAGGGGGGGTGGGTGGGGGTGGTGGGGGGGTGAAACTGTGAGGACGAAACTGAAAGAAAAGAGGGCTGATAAGCAGAACGAGTGTTGGAGGGTGTGTGGAAACAGAAGTTTACTATGTAATGCCTCCGCTGATTTATTGGCAGAGCGGTGTCTGAAATGGAAACAGTCGGAGCTTTGTGTCGATTTATTTCTGTCGCGCCTAAGCGCTGCGCCAACATGGCCGTCAGTCTCCTTCCTCCATCCACCTGCAGACCAATTTCGTGTGTGTTTGGAACATGCTGGAGGTGACTTATCCGCCACACCGGGGACCTCGAACACGCCTGCTGGCCTGGTTTCAAACATAGATTCATACTCTGTCCAAAAACCACCGAAACACCCGACTTTGCCCAAGAAAGTTCAAAACCGATCCTCCTAACCAAGGTATCTAAAGGTTATTGGGTTTTTTTGTCAGACAGGAAAGTTTCCTTTGCAGCTCAGATTTGAAGATCTAAATGATAACCTACATCATTTTTTAAAAAATGATGTAATTCTAACAGTGTAATACAATTCAAGTCTATCTTGGCTTGACTATTTGCTGGCTCAGAGCCGCCGCTGTTTAACCTCAAAGAGTTGCTCGCAGCTGTATTCGCCAGCATTTAGCTGATGAGACTATTTGATTACACTGATCTAAAAAGCAGCTGATCCCACCAGTGTGTCATAAGGTTCAGAGGACTACCGCAGGAACACAAGTGCAAACTGGGCCACACCGCACCGTTTATTACGTTCCAGCCCATAATTTGAGTTTGTCATGCATGCTTTGAAATAAACTGCTTTTGTTTTTCCTCTCGCTGCCTGCATCAAAAATAAGGATTATTTGGTGCTCAAACCTGAAAAAGTCATTACCGAACCATAACGGGATATTGTGACAGAAATACAGATTTGGAGGTTAATTTGAGTAATATGGGACATTTTGAATCCAGCTCTGTAGAGTGTGTGATGTATTTAAATACGAGGAAAATGTGTGAAATTTCTGCTTGCTGTGGAAAGTGAAACGTAGAAATAGGTGAAACTCAACTGATACAATGTTCAAAGTACAAAACAGGTTTTTAAGCAAAGTCTTATTAGATTATACAGTAAATTGTTTTCTCAAGATTATATCTTTGAAAGACAATAGTGGCCTGGTTTAGAGGCAATATTTCAATTCATCAATTCATATAATTGCCTTGTGACCCAGGCTGTCCTTGTGCCCAGTTCTCATACATCAAAATTTTATGGCCGACTTTTCAGGGGTGTAGACAGAAGAGTAAGCAAACAAATCCAAATTCAAAATGTTCCCTCTCGCTAATTTTCCGTTGTTGATGTAGCTTGTCTGGCAAATTAGAACCAACATAATCATATTTCTCTTCGCCTGTCTCTCCACTTGAACTCATGAAATGAAAATACTCTGAGAATTAAAATAAATGTGTGCAATTCGGAGATTGCCGAATGAAGGGAGAACCATTGTTAAATTCGTGGCTGCAAACCACTCAAACATTTAATTTCACTTTTTCCACTTACCTCTGCGTAATTCAATATATTCCACAGAACATGCCAAACATGGGTGGTGAGCTCTTCTCCTTGCAAACTAACAACACTAAAATATGGATGGTATGAATGTTTGGAATCTCTGACACTTTCCCCCCCTCTGCTAGACTTTTCCATCACCACTGACAAGGCTATAACGACTCCTGTCTGAAGCCTGCAGGAGACCGAGACAAGGAACTGTCATGCAGAGCCCACAATGCTGCCCCAGCCCAAATGTGGTGGTCCACTCTCCCCGAAAAAAAATATCCATCAAATTTGATTTTTCCTCAGCCAGGACTGTGTTCGGCCCTTTGCTCAAACTTTAATCACCCCCTGCCTTGACCACTGCAACACTGAGTGTAGCCAGGCTGCTGAAATATTCTTTTAAACCCAAACTCATCCATGATTCCCCTCATTTTAGCGCGTCCTTCAACTATTCCCTCCTCGAACAAGAGTAATAACAACGTAGCCGCAGTTTTAACCACGCAGCCCATTCAGATAGGAGAAAGGAATCCAGAAAGGAATAACCTTCTGTCTTCTGTCTGCAAAGCCAAATAACTTATCGCTTTTAAATGTCTTCATAAAGGACAGCTAGCACCGCAGTGAGGGCCCACTTAATATCTGTCGTGCGCTTAACCACTGAGCTGTTTTCAGATCCGCTTCTGAGCACGGCGTCAGAACAGCTAAACGCCTACACGTATAGTAAAGCGCACCTGTCATACTTCGCGAGAGACGCAGCGCACAATGCAGATTGTACGTCTCCCTCGCTTCACACACCATTATTCATCCTGTGATTAGAATAGATGGCTGTGCCTCCAGACAGGAAATTTCTACAGTGGATGTCGGCGTGACAGCGGCAGGCGGCGGTAGGGGCAACATGGATGACACATATTGAAAGCGTGTTCTTAATGTCAACTTCGGTGTCATCTGGGAGAGAAAAAATATCTGCGGCAGGAAGCACACTCGGGCACGTGGGCAGGCAGGAAGAAGTCGATGACACACATCCAGTGTTGCATATCTGTACCACTCAGACTGACACATTTACAGTCTTTCTAATGCAGCAGTTACAGTAAATATAACAGTTATTAGGCAACGTTGCTTTTATGGCATTTCGTCTCATTGATGTGATATTTAAGAAGACGTTTCCGTAGAAATGTTAATTAACAAAGACATAATGCAACAATTTTATTCCAAATTTTCTGACACGTCACACCTCTCATGACAGTTTTTCACACTTTGCTGACAGAGTTACTTTCGGGAACTACAGTATAAAGTTTTTTTCCTCACTATTTTTCCATACAGTACTTCATCAACATTCAGTCCATCTTCAGTTTTTTTCACTAGTGGCGACTTTTGCACACTGCAGTTTTCATGAGCCCAGCACTTTCTCACACTTCTGGCAGTGCTGTGCCAAAACTTTCTGATGACTTGGGTTGTGTGTTTCTTTCTGATTAGAAGAAAAGCAGCCATGATGAATCAGAAATAATCCCTGATTTTAGTGCTGTGGTCAGACGTTGCATTGCAGGTAATGGGGCAAACACTGGCAGTCCGTTAGAAGAGACACCACTGAAAAAGTGATGATTAGGAGGTTCATTAATGCGTGTTTTTGTCACTGTGTGCGACATAAGAACTTGATTAATTGATTGATTGATTTGAAGTATTTGGTCTGATAGAGGATAATATTCATGCAAATCATTTGGGCCTGCAGAGAACATAAATAGAAATTTGAAACTTTACACATTTAGTGAGCCTTTTACGGACAAACTACACTTATGGACAAACAGAGGAGAAGCACATACTTTTCACGAAGTTTGTAACACCTTAAACTTTATTCCATTTCCCGGCTGTTCCTTTTTTCCAGGTTCAAAACTAATTTCAATATTGTGGCACACTGGCCAGATGATCTGTAAATAACTGACAGCCCGCCAGGGACTCGAGGCGAGACAATGCTCCTTCTGTCATCACAAAGGAAAATTAGCCATCGGATATTTAATTTAGTCAGTGAGGGCTGTGAAGATATTCTCTCTTGACAAAGATTTCCCATCAAACAGTTCTTGACAAATTCTTTCCCAGCTGTCTATCCACATTCTGTGAGCGTCAGTGCCGCTTTGGACCGCTGCCCATCGTCTACATCTCTGTTTCAGACTGTCGTGATGCCGAGCTTAAAAGAAAGGAGGCCGCTGTTCTCAGTTCACTGCCTGCTTGGTGCAAATCATCGTGTCGTCCATCATCAAAAAAACTACTGTTGTTTTGATGCTCATTACCGAGCTTGTAGTCCTCAACATTTTGACAAAAGGCTGCAACAGATTTGTGCCGTCACACAGACGCAACCCATAAATATTAATTATACGCCTTTGAGGATTGCTGTTTAGCATATGAAACAGTTACTCTGTGAGGGCAGTCAATTAGTAAGCTAGCTCCTTTCACCAGCCACCCAGCCTTTGATTGCAATCATTCAGCACTTACTCTCCATTTCCTCAATTTGTCTGTGATCTCTGCCACTTCATTTATTCAATCAGAGCCAAGATTGAAGCTATTAGCCACCTATTCTCCAGAGCTGACAAAGTGAGAAAGTCTACGGAGTGGGAACTGAGCCAAACTGGAAGTAAAACTGAAACTTTTCAGAGCCGAAACGACAGGTGACCTTTTCCATTAAATAAGGATGGATTCTAAAAACTTTCAACTTCAGAAAGTGTTGAAAAGACAATAATGTGTGTACCCCTGGAGAGCTCTTCCCTTGCATCAGGAGAACTATATACAGATGCCACTGAACTGTCACTCCGCTCATGGGAGGACACGTAACACTTTATGGACATATTAGTTGTTATTGGAATCTGAAGTTATTTTTGTATTTGGTTTATTTGAGTTTGCAAAGATCAACTCCTTAGGAGCTTGTTTATTGGACTTTTAACAATGCTGATGTCCTGCCAAGTTCAAAATTTGATTGGAAGGGAAGTCAAAACTGATTGTTCCAGCGGCTTCAATGTGATGTACTTGTCTGCACCCTTTACTGTCACTGATGGTTCATGATGCCCCTTCTCACTGGATTAAACAGCACGTCTATGGTGTAGTATTTCTCCACCATGTGGAAGCTACTGCTGGATATCTGTATATCAGAGTTTGGCAAACACGTCAGCATAAACACGTCAGCCGCACATTTTGGGGAATTTTACACTCTACAAAGTCCAGCCAAACTCTTTGTGCCAAACACATTGGTTAGTCCTCCTCCTAAACACCTTCTCTCTTGGAACATCAAACGTGTAGCACACTGGGCTCATCTGGTTTGAACCCACCGACCAGCTGGGGCCCTCCTGCATGTTCTCTAGTAATTGGTGTCTATAGGTGTGAATGTGAGTGTCCAGGATGCACCTGGCCTCTCAGCTGGGATCAGCTCCAGCACCCCCACGACCCTCTTAAGAGTAAGCACCATAAATATTGGATGGAAAAATACATCTGTCTGGTCCAAGAAAGCTTAGCAGCCAGATCAGGTTCTTGCTAAAATTAAGACTAACTAGGACTTTATTGGATCATCAGCTGGTGAGGGCGCTGTGGACGTGCAGCTTTGGCCTTGAGACATTCAAAACCCAGCCAAAGACGGCTTTTAAAAGCAACCCATGGAGCCAGTCTACGTTTAATTAACATTTTATCAGCTCAACTGCCGAAAATGATATTTATTGGTAGAAACAAGAAGCCTGCTTTTGACTATTTCTGTCCGGTGCCATTGTTTAAAGAAATGCTAAACTCATAACCAAGGCAAAGTTTGCGAAAGAGAAAAAAAAATAAGAGAGCAAACGCTTCAGAGTTAGAATAAAATGGTCTGAGCATGTTTAGTAGGAATACGCCCCGAATTCCCATTTGCAGAGTTGTGGAAGCCTCTTGGGGGTAAATGAGCAAAACATAAAGAGTCTGTCAGTCAGTGGCGTGGTTTGATTAGTCTGCCACAATGGGGAGGCATTTATTTGCTCTGTGTCATATTGTGGAAGTAATGCACACACTCTGTCTGTCTGGTGAAAGCTGAGAGCCACATTAATGTGTATGTTCATGCAAATGCCACAGTTTGAGTGACAGCACAGGACTCTACAGAAACGTTTACAGCCGGGTCACTGCAACGTGAGCTGAGCAATGCAGGAGAAGAGCACCTAAACATACTATATCATATTTTAAAGAGCCATATTGCATGCATAAAAAACATGCATGGAGCGGGCCTATGAAAATGTGATGGTTTCAGTAAAGGGACAGAACATTTTTTTGATGAAACTGATCACTGGACCTTCGGGGTATTTTTTTTTTGCTGCACTTAAGTTTAAGTTAAGTAGTTTTCCTTGTCTGTGTGCAAATATGTAAACAGTATATTTTTTTCTTAGAATACTGTCACCTCACTTCACCTACCTTACCAA
>JAOXYL010000071.1:17938326-17951254 GCA_028564955.1 Terapon puta
TGATCAGATACGGAGGCATTAAAACCAAGACCAAGATGAAGGGCTCAGCTCCAAGTGTTGTACTTTGTACTTTATTGTGATTAAATACAGCCATACATCAAGCTGGAGCTTGAACAGAGCGGTGAGATCTTGGCTGGGAGAAATGAGTTTTTTTGGACACCTTGACAATGAAAACTTGCTTAGTTAATGACTGGAGTTTATATGTACATTAGCATGAAGAAGATTTGAAGAAGCTGTGATGGGAAACAGCACCGTGTCACCACTCTCAAGGAGCCAAACTTTGATTTTGGTTTGGTTTTCCAGGGAGTTGTTCGTCTATCCACATCTGAAACGTCTCATTCCTCGGGCCACTTCAGGCAGGAACTTGGATGGATTTGCTCGCCGAAGAACCACGTCTGAGGCGGGGGACGGATCTGTTAAGTCAATGGCTCTCCCCATCAAAGAAATGAGATGTTGCAGGAAATCTCAGATGCGACTTGAATGTTCCAGCCGCTGATTGCAGTGTGAGGAAATGATTGATACACACAATATGAAGTCGCTGCAGCCCTCTGCTGTATTGAGAGGGTGCCAGGAAACCCCAAGAGGAAATCAGATGATTGTCATTCTGTTCACGTGTTCCTGTGTGACACTCATTATTTTTCCAGCTCCAGTGCTCAGGTCTTTTCATTTTGATATTATATTCTGTGGTCTGCAGGATACTTCACAACACTGGGGAGTTTATTGGATCAAATTAAGTCATGCAGTCGTCAAATGAAGTAGTGGGTTATCTGCTGATGCCTATAAAATAAGCTTAATGCTTCTTGCCGCTGACTCACCTCATTAAGATCCATTAAACTGCATTAGGTATAATGCACCGAAGTGATTGACTGTCTGCAATTGGACTCTTCTCAGACAGCGATGAGACCGCCGCAAAGTTTTGGATATTCGTGTCATAAAGGACTCAATTAAAAAAAGAGTTGGCTCTATTCTCTTTTTTTGTGCTCTGCAGTGTGGACAGACACAACCACTGACTGAATATGAAAAATGTCCTGCGACGTGCATATTTTTGAATTACGTTTGAAAACCTCTACAATGAACAGAACCTGATGTCTCCTCTCGCAAAAGCCCCACGTGCGCGAACTGCTAATGAAAGTCTCCCCGTGTACAGTCACGTAGGGGCAGAACGACGCCGGAGCAGACGTCCTGTGCTTTGAAAAATAGATAAACGCCTGCGTGTCTGAGATTATGCCTGACATTTGACCCTGTTGTTGTCATCCTCGACCCCGTGCAGCACCGGCCCAGATCACAGAGAGCATCACCCAAACCTGATGTGAGCATTCTGAGATGCCCCCCCCCGACTCAAAATGCTCTGTCAGTGCATCTCACTGACTCCCTGTCATGCTTTATCTATTTATCTGTCACTGCCCTCACCTTTCTCTTGACCTTAGCTTTGATGCCTCTGTGTCTTAACTAACTTCATCCTCGAAGTCTGTTGTCTCCACCTCCCTCTCCTCCGTCTCTGCGTGAGTTGTTTGGAGAGTTGATGGGGAGCAGGGAGTTGTGCGCAGGGAGGCGCTGAGTGCCTCCTTCCTTTACATCTCCACGCTAGCCTTCAATCTTAGTTGACCTACGGGTTATGGTACACACTTAAAGAAAGGGGATGAAATTCGAGCTCAAAGTTTTTGGTTGTGTCCTGGGGCATTTCTCTCTCTGTCTTCACGCCCAACAGGTATGTGACTGACAGCCCTTATGTAGGACAAGTTCAATGTCGAGTCAAATGACTGCAAAACTCTCACAAGATTGAGTTTGAGTTGTGGTAAAAACTCATGTTTAAGAGGTGTTTTGAACTGAAAAGTATGGGCTAAAGCTGGTGGTTCACAATATCACCAGCTTTAGCCCAGTCTCATGAGAATTTTGCAGTCATTTGACTTGTTAAGAAATCCAATGAAAAGACCAAAACCTACTCTGTGATGGACGATCTGTTAATACTTTAAAACTCTCCCACCCCATCTATGGCTCTTAGGCCCAAACTCATTGTTTTTTACTGGAGAAAAGCATTTTGCAAGTACATACATTCATTTTCACAAAAGGCAAATTTATGCCCTAAAACTGCTGCATGCAGTAGTTTTCAGCAAACATTTCCAAAAAAGGAGCAGTAAATAGTGCATCTGCTGGGGACTATTTTCAGCTGCACATTTGGTGCACTTGAGAATATATACAGCAGCAGGATGGGGTGGGTGGGATCGACTGGAGTGCTCATCACGGTGAAGTGGCACATCACCACATCACCCAATGCAGCAGTCAGGCTCCACTATGTTTTAATAGATTCTGGACAACAGTGGAGCTCTGTGGCACAGATAAATCAGCAATATCCAGCTGTAGCTACATAGGCAATATCAGTCCGATACCTGGATCAATACGTCTTCGGTTTACTCTTTTCAGATTGGGTAACGATGAAAAGAAGAGAAAATACAGACAGCCTTATCCTTAATAAATGAACGCTGGTGGGAGTTGTTTCATAAAGGATTATAGACATTGCCTCAAGCTTAATTTTGGTACAACTTTCCAGCATGGCGCAAGACCACATTAACATCACACCTCTTTATCAAACATTTTTCTATTACTTGCATCAGTTATAGTAATTATCTATTGCAATAATGTGTTTTATTTTATCTACGTACCATTTATCTTTGTAGCTCTTTGTATGGATCACTATGCAACAGTGTTCAGTGTTCACAGGGGTTCATTTGACTTTTGCAATGTTTCCACTCGACCCAGATGCTGTGAGTTTCATCATATTTTGCATTCATGAGAAAATGTAGTAGACTATAAGTATACATGAAGCTCAGACGTATACTAAGTATACTACGTTTACTCAAGAGTGGCACCGTCCACATTAACAGGAGCCGAGGACGGTGATTGAAAATGATCTAAATTGTGGGCCAGAGCCTACCTGTGTTTTGAATATATCTTGGATGTGCGTGGAAATGCCTAGAATTTAAAGTATAGCCAAATACCCAGACTGCATTGTTATGCTTTCAACCTGCTGCTGGCGTCCTCAATTATTCAGAATCTTTCTATCTGTCCATCAGCAGAGTCCTGGACTTTGAGCCGGGCAACACAGGGGCTCTGTCATGTGTAGAGGCTGGTGTAAAACAGGAAGATCTGCATGAAATCGTAATCCTGACACTTCCACACCTTGGATTAAAATTTGTGTCCAGGGATCCATTCACTATTTATTATACCCTGTCAGATGGTGTATACATTTCAATGCCTCTCCCTGCGCTTCGGAGGCAGCCTTTACTTTCTTTCCGGAAAATATTTAGATGTCTTCCGATTCTTGACGCCGGTTTGAATACAGTATTTGTGGAGGTGAAGCCCTGGAACGGTTTATCTATCTCACTGAAAACAATGTTATCACTTTGAGGAAATGTGTTGATGGTAATAGCTTTTGTTATCTGGACACGCTTCAAACCACTGACAACCTAAATCTTGCATAGTTGCATTTGTTGCTCTTTATCAGCAAATGATGAGTAATGTTCCTGTGTCGCTTAATAAATCTAGGTGCAAGCTGATATGTCAGTCATAGTTAACTAACTCAATAATCAGAAGATACTATTAACAGTACTACTTTGGTGACACTGTCGTCCCACCCTTCATGATCATTTTACCCGGTTTACAATTTCATTTCCGCTCAAGCAGCTGCCCCTTCTTTCTTGGGTCACAAACAGGGCTCTTAACCCCTAAACTGCTCCAAAGGAGAGACACAGGGGCTGATGGAGCAGAGCAGCTTCCGAGTATGTGATTATGTGTGTGTGTGAACCTGAAAAATAGAGCAGTGCTCGCAGTGAGACTTCCCAAGTTGAATTACATGAAAAAAAAAATCTCCTCTGAGCACCTGTGAGCAAAGCCTGAAGATGATCTCTGGTTTTCCTGAAGGCTTGGTCATTTTTCCTCCTTTGCTGTTGGCAGCTTTAGCTCGGACATGTTGTCCACTTTGTGTTTGGACTGACACACCTCGTTACCTCCACGTGAACCGTTGCCTCACACACTGCACATGGAACTGTTATGTTGAAAATAACACATGATACATACAGCATGGTACACATTTCTCTGTATTTGTTTTACAACAAGCTTTCATATATATCCACATCATACTGCTTATATTTTAAATATGCCTAACCTCACAAAAGGCCCTTCTGACATAAAATTGCACTGTGAAAATTACACATAATAGAAATATTTGTTGGCGAGGTCAACCAAGACAAAATACCTGACTGGGTAAAAAAAATGGGATTTTCTGTCTCACATTCTCCGTCTCATTTTCTCTCACCCTGAACTTGCAACTCTTTATAAAAAGGCATTAGAAATGTCACTCATTTAAATGGAAATGCAGAAATGGTTTGCACTTGTCATTGAGAATGTAATTAGTTGAATGATTCTAAATATGCTTAATTTACTTAACAAATTATTTACGGGCGTATTATTATACATGAAAAGGCAGCCGCCACAGTAACTCCAATGACAAAGTAATACTATGGGTATATATAGCATACTATACAGAGGAGGGTAAAAAGAGACAAAAAGGGTCTGAGCTGTCATAATTATTTGTAATTTACCCAAAACTTTCAGTAGAGAGAATCAGAATCAGAATTGTTTTTATTGTCATTGTACTGGGGGGTACAACGAAATTGGGGGTGCTCACACAGAGCTACTTTCGCAATATAAAGATTTACAGTTTAATAACAATTACATTACAATTACATTACATTAAAAACAATATATGAAATAACTTAAAAACTTGAGGTGCAGTGGAAGAAAAAAATAACAGTATTGAATAACTTAACACTTTACAGATCAGATAACAGTATATGAATAACTTAACATAACGATATGTGAAATAATTTAACCTTTAAAGTGCGGTGGACCAGGCAAGGTGAGTGTCCACAGTTGAGTGATTGCCGTGCAGAGAGGAGGCAGGAGCAGGTGGTATTGGGTGGGTGAGAGCAAGGTAGGGAGAGAGAGAGAGAGACTGAAATTATGAGGTAAATGAACTTCCCACTGGTAGAAACTTAAGTCAGAACCAGAATTCATGCAGTACATGTCTGATCACGTCTCTGCCATATGCTTGCCCCAGTTTTACAGATGTTTCCAAGCCCTGCTGCGTTGTGAGGCTCCTCGACGAGGCTCCAGCTTAAAGAGCTCTTCCAAGGTCGCCACCAAAGCCATGAGAGGCGTAGCAGTCACTGGCCCCCGCCGCACCAACGACTTCCTATTTATGGTCGCCTCTCTGGGCCAACCGGCCGCCACCATGCCCCAACTGGGGCCGACCAGCAATGACATCACTAAAGCCCCCTCATCAGACGTCAACAAACCTGTCGTAGTATCACTAGTGGCCCACTTTGATGGCTGATGATTGGCTGTAACTGTAAAAAGTCCCAAAGCCCCCAGCCGAGTAGTCATTAATAATGAGAGATGTGGCGTTACTGAGGCTTGGAGAGCAGCAGCCTGCTAGTTCAGGATGATTTAATGCGTCTGTTGCATTTGCTCGGCCACAGCTAGTAAAGAAGATGGACCAGTGACGAGGACTGCCTCTGGACAATATGAGCAGAATCAGAGGTGGTTAACCTGCAGAAGCTGGAAGTTTCTCTGCGGAGAAAAAGTGTGTCTGTTTCACTTGGAATGAGCCTTTATAGGATATCACCACGTTTGGAGAAAGCACAGTCCGAGTGTTATGGTAGCAGAACACAAACTGTAGTGGTCATTTATTTGGTGCAATATCTAATGTTTAGTATTCACTCTCATAAAATGTCAAAAACAGAAATGTGTTCAGAGTGCAGAAAGAGGGATAAGATGTATTTTTGTATTGATTGGTTACTGTCTGTGGTTACAAAGCGAGGCTGAAGAGCACATTATTACCCCAGGCATTTTGAAGTCAAGAGAAAACAAGATTAAAAAGACACAAGCGACAAGGGAGAGTGATAAGAATGTACTGTTGATGACTTCAAAGTGCCTCTCTTTTTAGCTTTTATTCTCTCACGTTGGTTATTTTTATTTAATTCATCACTCATCACTTTGAAATGCATAAGTGGTTTTCAATTAGGTGGTTTAATAAGTGTTTAGGTTGACATGTAGCGATGCTAGCATGTGAGCGTCATTCGAGTTTTTTGAGGAATAGTGACTTCAGGGTCAAAGAATTAGGCGCATGTCAGAGACTTACTGTACAGTTCTTTCAACGATAACTGTGCATGTGCACATTGCATTATGATATGCAAATGAGGTTGGAGAAATACAGTAGCTGGTGTTTGTAGTGAATTACACTGACACAGATACTTGGTGTCAGTAAGAATCCTGAAAATGTCTGCCTCCCTGGACCGATTTTTCTCGGAAATCGTTTTTTTTTATTTTCTTTTTTTTTTTTAGCTTAGCTGGACTTAGTCAAACCCAAAGTGCAGGTTGACGTATGGATTTAAAAAGAACACAGCCTCTTTAATCTGAGTGACCTTAAAATGATTAACAGTTCAGTGCCTTGCTCGTCGGCACATACTCAGCAGTTCATGTGGACAGGCGTCAGCCACCACTCATAATTTGCACAATCTTCAGACTTCTTGCTCGAGTGCAGCTGTTTGATAGTCTTTGAATAATTTGCATCATCAGAGAAAATCCCAACAAGAAACTGAATCTGATTCCCACTGTTTTGCAGAACACAACAGAGATTTACCAGAGGCAGCAATTATCTCTTAGATGGAATAAGTTTGTTCTGTATATATTGTTTGCTATGTGCTTGTCTGCATCTTGTTCAATATTTTGATAACTGATTTGACACTTTTTTCCCTTCTTGCAATGCAAAGATAACTGTGGAGTTTCTGAAAGCAGTACATCAATGCTGTGTTGTCAGTTAACGTCAAAGCTGTAAGTAGTGTGGTGCTTTTCGCTCCGGCATACAAACTGTGTTCAATTTTTAGCTTTTTTTTCACTTTTCACTTTCAGCAAACCAACTGTTTTCTATGTGCGATCAAGATCTTGTATACAAAATGTACATGAGTTGATACCAAAGCTAAAAACTTTAATATATTTTGAGGAGTGCAGTTCAATAAACATTTTTTTTTAATCTAAGTCAAGTCTCAGTTTTTTTCTTTTATCAAGACTGCACTATATACTATGTACTATAACAGCATAGTCATGATCTGTGATTGCCTGCATGGTCAAAGCCTGTGTTTCTTTTAACTCACAAACCTAATGTTTAATCATCCAAGTCCTACTGTCAGCCTGCTTTGTTTTTCATTTCATCTCAAATCCATAACTTGCTGTTTCAAAAATGACTGAGAAAACTGAGTGGTATATCAGCCATCTTCATCATGTAAACTTCATTATGTGTCACGCAGGAAAATAGCAGAAAAAGAAACAGCCAACAGTTTGTTCAGAATGTCTCCATCGCAAAAATGCAAAGAATGAATTTTCCCTGGGCAAATGATGTATAAACAGACTTTTTATAAAGGTTGTCTGGGGTGAACCTTGCAAGCTGCTAATTAATTTAATGTCTATAATGTAATACACATTGATTTTCTAGGAAGAATATTAAATTTCAGGCCACTTCCAACCAGGTCACAAGATTTTTTTTTCTCTTCACCTCCTCTGCGAGGCTGGAATCCCACTGAGCCGTCCCACGATCTAAATTCACACAGAATCAAAGCGGGAGTCCTGTGACCATCTAACTGCTGTAATTGTCCGAGGCGATTCAAGAAGAGTCGGTTTCATCTTCTCTTTTTAACCCTGGCTTTAAAAATACATTTTTCATGTGGAGTCAGTGAGACTAGGTTACACATTAACAGAAAGATGAGAGGAACACAAATATAGTTTTTTTTAAAACCCTGAGTAATTCATCACGAGATAAACCTCAGAGGGCCAGCTAACAAAGAGAAGTGAGTAAATCATGTATGGTGGACATCACTAAAGGATCTATGTCCTGGAATGACTGGAACTAGTGAAAATATTATAGAAATGTCATTACTGGAAGGTTTTAGCAGCTGATTGTGGACATTACAAAATCAATCCATTGTTATACACGCTGACCTGTAGCACACCGTGTCTACTGTCATATTTTGAAAAATAAATGTGTCATTGTGACAGAAATCACCCTCGTGCACCCTTTAGGTTATCAGTAGATGGCGGACAAAGTATTTACAAGAACTGCACAAACTAGCCCTGGCGTATCCTCTGGAGACCGGATTTAAATTGGTAGTGGGACTTCAGGTTGAACAAATCTGTTCTCAGCACTGATTCTAAATCTCTTTCAGGCCTCACTGCGCCTTTAGGGATGATCTGCTAATTGTTTTTGTGTAGTGCTCGTTCCTTGGCCTCCGCTGTTTACAATGAAGTCCCTGGTGAGCTGAGATAAGAGAAACGCCCCAATAATCACAGCATTGTGGCGATGGACTCCATTAACCAGAGGCTCCGGACACAAAGTATGAATGGCCCGAAGACTGAACTGAAGCTGAGGAGAGTCGAATCCAAACGACCTTTTGTTACTTTCCTTTTCAGCTTTTGTCAAATATAAGAGCCAGTCAGTGTCTTGATAAAGAGCTGATCCCCCCCTCACTCTCTCTCTCCCTCTCTCTTTGACTTTTAGCGGCAAATAATGTCACGAGCTTCTTTATTAAAGCAGATGGAATTGGGTAAAACATTGAGCTCGGGCCAACAGGAGATTTACAACACGCTCCACCTACACCAGAAGTGTTGGCGGGGGGTAAATAATTTGTAGCGGGGCCTGTGATTGGATTGCTAATAGCACCGCCGCCTGATTAGGAACAACGATGTCGTGCTGATTCCGGTCTCAGTCCTCAGCATTAGCTTGTTGTGCAGTCGTCTGATGGTTTGCTGAACTAAAGCAATGCAGGACTTCATTGCTTGGTTTATCAAATGACATCTTACAATCGTCCACAACTCTTACAATACGATTTCTAGAAGCTCAGCGTGATGCCGTTAAATCCCTTTGTTTTGTCTGAGCAGCAATCCAGTCCCAAAGACGTTCACCTCAAGATGACAAAAACAGGAAAAAACAGCAAAAAACTCTCAAACCTCTGATCTTCTGCCAGCAGGTAGCTTACAACTTCACTTCACGTCACTTCACTTCACTTGTCTTCACTTCACTTCTGTCGGGCAGTGGAGGTCCGCTGCTGGGACAGACAGACAGACGCTGGCAGGAAAAAGAGCACAGTAGTTATGCAGATGTGGAACAAGGCGGCCACAATTTGTCAGCACGGACTCGTTTATGCAGACGTTCTTCATGCACCAGAGAAGATATATGAAATGCAATTAAAGCAGTAGACATATAGCACATTATAAGCAGAAACAGTTTCCTCTCATAACCACACTATTGAATTTTATCAGCTTCTTGTTGAGTAATTAGCTGATCAAAAATGTAAAACTGACAGACACACTCTTCACATCAAACTGCACTACAAGGTGCATGATGTAATCTATCATCACGGGCAAATCAAGATAATAATCTGCCTGCAAATGGATAAAGAATGAGCTATGATTCATCAATTACTGATTGGTTTGATGATGCTAGAGGGAGGCACGTGAAGAAACACCTGGCAACACAGCCATGGTCATATTTCTCGTACCTTCATAAAGATATTTACTGAGGTTACGTTCATACATGCATCAGACAAATCAGGCACCACTTTGCTAAGTGATCTAAAAGTAGTGAAGCACTAAAGCAATCTGTTTCTCTGGTACTGATGGTTGAGGTTCCCACAGCACAGGCGGTGTGTGTTTGTCTTGAGTCCTGCCAAACAAGCTACACTAAAGCGATTGTAAAATCTGGCAGGCTGCCCTGTGACCGATGGGGCCGGCCGGCGTTCTGACGATAACACACATTATAAATGAGCGCAGGCAGCACAGGGGACTCCACAGATAATTGATTAATAAACTCCACTGCCAACTGCCCACCAGAAAATTTCCCAATAACATTCAGAATATACTGATAAATTTAACTTCCTGTGCCATTACGGACTCACAAATATGTTGGTGATTATGTTTTAAAGCCGTTTGTCGTGATTTTAATTTGTTTAGTCAAAAAGGTCAGCAGTCCTACAAAAGTGGTCAAGAGATTACTACTGGTCTGTCCAGAGGTTGCTGTGGATCTGGATCAAGATCTGGTTTGGACAGACAGAACAAACGAACAGCTGACCAACTTCACCATCCCTGCAGGCCGTGATCAGAGTGATGAGAATCACTGCACTGTCTCCACCAACCAGTCAAGTTGCAGTTTTCAGTCATACGATGAAGACTTTGAAATAATCGAACAAAAGGCATTTAGTGTGTGTGGTTGGTGAAATGAAAGTTGTCACTATAATCACAAGGCTGACTCCATTAAGAAGACTCTGGTGAGAAACATGCTGATCATGTTTACAGAGGAGGACAGAGGACTGATGGAGAGCTTTGTCACACGGCACAACAACAATCACCTGAAGCTCAAAATCAGCAAAACCAATGACCCTGTTTTAGACTACCAGCTCATGTCTAGGAGAGAAATATAGGAGAGAAAGTGAAACCGGTGGACTCAAGTCAAAAGTACATCGAGGTACAAATTAACAAGGAAATAAATCTTTTTTAACTTGTCTATTTGTGTGCAGGTTAACAGAGAGAAACAAAAAAACAGAGTCAAGTTGGAGACGATGCTTAAATATGGATGAGTGGAACACATGTCTTCAACCAGGTAGCTCAGAAGTTCTTTAAAATGACTACAGTTTGAAGATCATCTATTCATATCTGACCAAATGTGATTGTTTTTCCCCTTCTGTTCCTGAGTGAGTGCTGGCGTTGAATAATCATTTAAATCACCAATCATTACTTTATCGTATTAGACATTTCTGTGAAATTAGTCATGATTCGCATATGGCCAAAAACTTGTTTAGTGATTCATGATGACCTTTGACCTTTAACCAAAGAAAATTCTCACCAGTCACCCTCCAGTCTTTTGATTAAGCTCATGTTTCAAAACTGTTATTCTCCTGATCCAAGGACCCTGTGAAGGTTGTGTGTCTTGGTTTTCCCAGCTGTGCCATAAGTCACCTGAGGCTCTTTGGTAACTACCGTAAACACCAGAGGAAGAATAACTTCTGCATTTTGGCAGTTTAGGTAAGCTGATGTTAACTAAAAACTGCCTATCAGCTGACACAAACATACAAATGATTCGCAGTACTGGAACAAAACTTTTGTCACACCGTTCCCTTACCCACACAGATCAGTGTTTCCTTCACAACACAGATTCAGCAGCTGAAAACTGGTTAGTGATCAGATAAGTGCTTCAGCAGCTCAATGCTCCTTGAATTTGATGATAGAAATAGGTAAAAGGTGACAATGAAGAAAAATTCCTACTTTACTTAAATAATCACCTCACACATTCTTTTTCTGACTTTGGAAACCTCCCAAGATCTCTCTCAAAGGTTGCCAATTAATTTTCGTCACAAGCTCTTGGCCAGTTCATTTCAAGTCTGCTGATCTTTTTCTTTTGGTCCCTGACTTCTCCAGATGCACGGTTTTAACTGCTGATGCCTGTTCATGTACTCAAAGAGTTTCAGCAAACTCATTTTGTGTGTGGAGTTAATAATTGCAGCTTCCCAGCTCCTTGTTGTGCATTCATTTATTTTTTTAAAGCAATTTAATGTTATTTTTCTACTCTCAGTTACACTTACTATTACTGATACTCAACAGTGATCTTGATACAGATATTCAGTTGTGAAGGTAACCTCTGAAGACCTCATGTACAAATCCAGGACACGGCATGAATCATTTAGTGGATGAGTTACAGTGCTGGAGAAAAGAAGCAGAATGTGTAGTGTATTTCACTGTGAGCGTTATTTGTCAGATTTCTAACCTGTATTGAGTTCTAATAAATAATATTACCAAAAAAATGTGTCTAAAGCACCAACAAACTCTGATATGACATTCAGTTTAAGAAGATGATGGATGAAATGTGTTGTTCAGTGGTCTGCTGGTCCCTGAAAGCTCTGCTCTACTTTGTGACCTGCCGTTGTCAAGGTTAATTAGTGTATCCAACTTTGAAATTCAGGTGACAGTTTGGTCCAAATGAGATTCAGTAATACAATAAAATATTAACTGAGTGGGAATTGCCCACAACTGCAGCCCAAACTGTAAGAATTTGCTGCAGTCGGAGGGGACTGGGAGCTGCAGTCAGGTCAATGATGCTTAAACACTGGCACCACTGCTGCAGTGTGCATTGAAAGACACTGTAAAGCAAATGTAGCACTGACGACACTACCACTGTAAAAGAATGAGCATCCCACAGATGGTTTCTTTATGGTTACGTATGGTTAATGCCTCATCCTGCTATTCACACAAGCAGATCTGGTCTCCCTCTCTCTTCTGTCCCCCGATCTCCCAAAATGTTTTTATGTTAACGCCAACGTCTATGTCATCTATCTGTGAGACTTTTCCCCCCTCACACCTCTCACACACTCCAGGGATAATATTTCCTTTACGTCTTTTCATAGCTCATTTGCATCACCTGAGCCAATTTTTCCAATTTTGGTCACTGCTGCCACTAATAAGGGACTATTCCCACTCCGGAGCTGCCTTTTTAAACTGTCACATGAACTTTCCCATCATGCCAAAAAGTTTTATTCATGAAGTTTTATCCATGGAGCTTTTTGGCGCTTGTCTTGTGTGTCAAGCCACCTGCCTGGAGGTCATGAGCAAGGCCATGAGTGTTTTATTTTTTGCAGAAAGAGTCAAAAATTCTATCACATAAAATCACAAATAACAGCCTACGTCTGGGGCATGCCCACCTGACATTCAAGAGCACACACTGTACACCCTGTATATGCTCCTCTCCCCACAGGTACAAATGAACTAAAGGCCATCCAATGGGGCAACTCAATCGACAAAAAGCTGACCTCCCAACATGAGGTATTATTTT
>JAOXYL010000071.1:18019864-18031899 GCA_028564955.1 Terapon puta
TTTGAGAAGCGAAGCCCCATCCCCGTCCAAGAGCACGCAGCGAGTCTGGCCTCAGAAGTGAGTGTCTCAGTCCAAACATCTTTTGCAGATAGACGCACTGCCGCAGACGACAGTTTGACAGCAGAGGGAACGAAGAAGATTCCTCATCGCTCAAATTGTTTCCTCTGATACAGAGCTGACTCTCGTCACACAGAGGCACGAGTGGAACGCAGAGACTTTCTTGTGCGCGCCGAATTACGAAAGGCTTTCTCAAAACTCTGTCACCTCGAATAGTATCGCTGGAAAGGCCGTGTTTTAAAGCAGATATTGTTCTGCGTGCGTACGCCAAGAGTTGGGTCACTGAGGACACTGCAGAGCGAAAGGCTGCTAAAATCGTTCTGTGTGTAGTCTAATGTTTCAGGTTGGAGGAATACAATTAATTTCAGATTTAAAATAAAGTGACAGGGCACTCCCACTGCAGATGTAACTTAAAAACAGCGTGACTAGTCCCTATTCCCATCAGATGTGCATCACATTTCATATACCAGTCCTCCTCGTGCCTCCTACCAACCAATCATCCCTGTATTTCCACATTTCATACCTTCTTTGCATCATTTCCACCCTGTTCTCCCATCACTTCCTGCAGTTGTTCCTGCGTTAAACAAGGATGTTCTTTTTACACTTTTCCCTTACTCCATGCTTCCATCTTTTCTCCTCTCCGTCCCCAAACCACACTCCCCTTCCATTACCCCGATTCTTCCCCTTTGTCTGCATCCCTTCCCCTTTCTCTCCATTTGCTTGCCTTTATCATCTCCATACTCTGCACCCTGCGCACTGTAGTTCCTGCCATGTTTCCACACTGTCTATCCACCCCTATCCTCAGCCCGACTCTCCTCTCCATCTCCCTCCCTTCACTCCCTTTGCTTCAGATTCGGTTCGACAGCCACTCTCCGCCTGGCTTAAATCATCAGGACCTACTGGAAGGGCCAAACCATGGGTCTGTTTCCCCTCAGAGAGGCTTCTGTTTGCTCACAGTGGAAACTAATGACCTTCATGCATTGTGTCTCTGGAGTGTGCCTCGGCATCTTGAAGCAGTGGAAGTCATTACAGTAATATGCTTGACAAGACGGGCGACTGCACACAGTCACTCTCCGCCTCTCCACTTGCTGCTGACGGTCAAGGCTGCTCTCTGTTTGAGCTGTCGCCGTAGCTGCCATGTAGCCTTGAACATTCGGGAACTTTTTTTTTTTCCTCCTCCTTCTTCTACTTCTTCTTCTTCTTCTTTTTTTCCGACAGTGGTTAAAAGAAACAAAACCAAAAGAGGAACACGGACTAATAGTTAAGATCGAGAAGAGAAAAGCAAAGCCCCAGCGAAAGTGTAGAAATATAACAGCGCTGGTGATGTGTCCCTGCAGCTGAAGCTTTTTTTTTTTTTTTTGCCTCTCTGTCTCTCTTGGCCAGTGCAGCGTAGGCTCGAGCAAACCTCACTCGGGCCATAAACGTATACCTCTAATTATAAAAAAAAAAAACGACATCCTGCCTCTGCTTCTCTTTTCCTCTGCTTCCAGTTGGCGGAAGAGCTGATATACCAGGGCAGGAGAGATGAAGTCACAGAACTGCTGGCCCTCTTTTCCAAACCCCACTTCAAGGTGAGGAGCACGCCCGTCCTGGACAATGCGTACCTGTAGCTTCACACACCTGGGTCAGCCCAAGCTCCCCCTCTAAAGCCCACCACGAACACGTTATATCACTTTTGCTTCTGGATGAGTCGTGCCAGCTGTTTCCCTGCTCTCAGTGCACTCATATCCGTCCATTAGATTTTAAGCTCCAGCCAAGGGACAGGTAGCCTATAGCAGCATAAATATTGGGAGCTGAGAGAAACAGTTAGCTTTGCTCTGTCCAAATGTAAACCAAAAAAAAAAACACAGCTCCTAGAAAAAAACACAGTCTGTCATTTTTACACTTCTTTTTTTTGTATAAATTAAACAAACCAGATATAATATGTGAGTTAGTGAGGTTTAGAGGAGCCAAATGGGCAGATTTAGTAACATTGAGACAGAGCCAGACAAATGTCTCCCCGTCTTTATTCTACAGTAATTAAGCTAACCGTCTGCGCCTCTCACTTTGTATTTAACGGACAGACATAAGACTTGTATCGCTCTTCTCATCCAACCCTTGGCAAGGAAGCAATAAGCGAATTTCCCAACATGTCAGACCATTCCCTTAAGTGCCCTCTGCGATCTCTGTATCTCTGTAGTATTACCACACACACACACACACACACACACACACACACACATAAACATGGCCCACACTGTGCAAGAGTGCCGTTTTCTATCACTGGAGCGTATCTTGTAATTGCCGTTCACACGGACCATTTATGAAGCAAGAATGGAATCCGCTCGGAAGACGTTGTTTTGCTTCCTTCCACTCAAATGCCCCAGTGGATCATTAACTGCACAAAAGAAACCTACCCGTGAACGGCGTAGTTACATGTTCACTCATTTTTCTTGACTTAGCGAACACTTGAACGGGAACGCGAGAAACCAATTTACACGCAGCCATGCTTCATCTGAGCTTTTCGGATGCCGTCCGGGCGGCTGAGCCCATCAAAAGGCTCGTAGTATTTGGTTCGGCTCCCGCTCAATGTGGGTCACACAAAGTGACAAATTAATCCAGCTGTAAATTTCATCTAAATTGATTTCACCTCATCATTCTGCCCGCTGAGAGGTGCTGACATCTATTAACCACACTGGCACTGAAGCTAATCTACTCCCTAGTTATGTTTATTAGTGTTCACTCATGTAGAGGCCCAGACTACTCAAATGCATGTTTCCTTATTTCAGACCTGCTGACAGTCATATTTCAGACACACACACACACGCAGCGTATGGTTTTCCAGTGAGCTGCAGAACTCGTGGCTCTTCTTAATGAGGAGCCGAAGCCAGACGAGAGCTAACAGGTTTGTTTAAACAGTTTTAATGACCTGTTTGTTCTTGGCCCCGACGCAGGAGCTCACACATACTTATGAGAAAACCCGGGGTATAATATTCTGTAAATGAATGTTTGTTTTTTGAAAACCTGCCCCTGAAAGTGGCCAGAGACACATTGCTCACAGGTTGGCAGCTTCTGAGCAGAGCAACTGTTGATGGACGCGGGGATAACAAGTAGACTAACTGACAGATGGATTGGCTGATTGTTAAAATTAAGTTGATGAGCAGATGTTTCCCCGCTCCTCTCATTCCTTCTTATTACAGTCAATTCCCTTCTTTTTTGGGAACACACAGTGAGGGATTAGCGTTTATCCAGAATATTGTTTTTCTGCAAACAAACCTGGAGTTCGCGCGCTGCCAAAGTTAACAAAAAATGAACTTAAATGAACTGTCTGGGCATTGATAGTGAGTCATATATTAATTCGCCGTCCTGCATTGGAAGAGGAGATGTCTGAGCCGAGCCAGTGAGGCTGCAGGCAGAGGCACAGTTCGTGGTGTGGGGGGTTGCTTTCAGGTGGCCCACAGGCTGGCGGCTCGCTCCAGACTAAATCACATTTGGCACGCAGGCACGGGTGAAATTGAAGGTTTTGCGACCGAGGAGAAAGTCTTTGGATTCGGTGAGTGCAGGCGGGCCGGGCCAAAAATGGTGGAATTTTTGCACAGTCTCATTCACCACCCAGTCACATTTAATTAGTCAACAGGCATTGGTTGCTTTTTCACTTGAGTACTTTTTAACCTCACAATTACATTTAAGCGGCGCTCGTCCGACCAGCTAGTTTTAGCACATTGATCTAAACCTGTGAGGTGTAACCTTGGTGACAGTTGTTCGGTACGCCTCCACTCAGACTGGATGCCTTTAAATGGCAAGCAGACCTTTGCAGTGATTGCGCTGGTATTTGTGCGCAGTGCCAAATTTGACAGCAGCTTGACAGCCAACACGCCAATTTCCATTTTATTTGGAGTATGCTGCTAGGGCTTAACTAGAGCTGGAGGTTTTTTTCCGCACAAAGTGAGATGCATTAGAGGATACGAGCCCCGGTGCCACATCTATTCACAGCGCCTCCAATTCAAAGTGACATGCCTGAATGCAGATCAGCACCTTCCTAAATGTCTGTTTCCTTTGCAGAGCCTTCTCTCTGTCCATGACGCTGTGGCTCAGAGAGACTTTGAGCCGACTCTGCCACCGATTCCTGACGATGTGCTGGACGAGGACGAGGACTCAGTCAAAATTGTCAGTCTGGTCAAAACCAAAGAGCCCCTGGTGAGTAAACGTGTCTTCGTGTTTCAAAGGTCAAATCAAAAACTTGATTTATCTCCCGTTTGGCTCAAATGAATAGTTCAACATTTGACGCTTTCTGGCCAAGAGATGATGAGAAGGTTGATAAAGTACCACTTTCATGCCTCTGTGCTAAACGTGCAGCTTAAGCCAGCAGGCATAGCTCAGAATAAAGACTGGACACAGGAGGAATCAGCTAGCCTGCCTCTTTTTTCTATGGGAAAACAACATGTCATTTAGAAAGCTTTGTAACCATTGGTGGGCTGATTTTTTTTTATCTTTGGACAGAGTCAGACTAGCTCTTTCCACCTGCTTCCAAACTTTATTATTAAGATAGTCACTGTGAAGACATCAGAGTGACATCAGTCTTCTCATCTTACTCTCATTATAAAGGCAGCTAAATGTCAAACTATTCCTTTGTAGCTGGAGGGTTCATAGCTTAGAAAAATCTTTCACTCTTCCCATAATCATCCTTGAAATGTCTCTAAAAACAGTTTCAACTGCACTACATGTCAGCCTGTTTCTCATTTGCTCTACTTGACCTTGCAACGGACACAAAACAAACACAAATGCAAGTATTTAAGTCAAGACAACCATGTAACAGGGCACTTAAACATTTGCAATTTGTCCAGCCACGATATCTGACACACGCAGGCAGTTCAAAGCAATAAACATATCCGAGGGACTGAGCCGAATTTTTCTCCAACAACTGAATTTATGTCATGTTGTTAAACGGCGTGACTGCTAAAGCCGCGTATGCCAAGGTGTAGCCGGACTACATTCTCCCGGAATGACAGGAAACATAAGAAAAGCTTCCTGCAGCAGCCTGGATCACCTTCGCGTCTGGCCTGCTGCTCGCTCTCCTCGAGCAGGAATTTACAGAGTCAATTCTTCCACATCTTTGTTGCCATATATCTGCTGTGACGCACTGCGTAGTTCCAGCATTGTTGTGTGCATTTGTCTGTGTATGTGTGTGCATATTTATGCGTGTATGTATATATGCACCATGAAACTATTTCCCTTAAATGAGTCCTATAAAGCCGTACCGAGCATTAAAACAGATTGGGATAATTTCCCCTCTGTTTCTGATGTAAATCAACATATTTCAAGGTCTTTAATCATAGCTCATTTTCTTGATACTACCGGAATGACCTGGCTTATTCCACCTTGTTCCAAGCCATTGTCACTTATTTCTGGAAATTTCCTGGATCAAGGTAAACTGGACTAAAAACGAATCAAAATCGAAAATGCAATAACCTTTGCCAAGGCCGCAAAATCCTCTAAATTTGTTATTATTAATATAAAAGGGTTGTTTTTTTTGATCTGCAAATAACAGCCCCATAAAATATGTATAGTGATGGACAGCTATGGGGTAAATGTTCCACATTTCTTTCCACTCAAGTAGGTCCAGTACTTCATTAAATAATAGCAGAAATGCTCAAAAATGCCCCTAGTCACAATGTTTAAATTCCTTTAAAAAATCCTGGATCCACATCAGAAAATAAGCATTTGTTTCTTAGCCTGTGGCCTCACTTTCCACCGAATTTCATTGAAATCAGTTTTAGAGATATCCTACCGACTCAAAGACGACCAAAGTGAGCCAAGAAGATAACCCCGATGGCGGAGATGAGTTTGTTTTTTTAAAGAAAAATGCGATTTTAGGGGTAAATATGAGAATAGTTTACTTAATGATGGACATTTTCTTTTTGTAGTGTGCGTTATGTTCGTGTGATAGCGGCTGAGCTTTCAGGGGGGAAAGTTGCTCGGGACCAATAATAGAGAACATACTTTTGTATTGATCCCAAAACTAGATTGGAGGGGGACTGACCTTTCTCTGACATGGTCTCTTTGATCGATCCAGCATGTTCCCGTTTTCCAGACAACAGGGTTACACCCGAGCGCGAGCTGATTGTAGTCATACTACATAAGATGCTCTTTCCATTGCGATTTTCTCCACATCAATAACATCTGTTGAAAATAATGCTGATTTGGATAACCTTTTCCAGCGCTATGTGTGTTACATGGCGGCGGCAGTCTAAATGGTCCCGTCTTGATACAAATAACCTTCAGTGAAGTGAGGTGGCTCTAAATAACAAGCTTGTCTGGATTTTAATAAAGTCAGCATGTTATTTTTTTTTTACTGTCCATCGCTTGACCCCTTTGCCTCCGTGCATCTGCTCGTCCACCGCCCCGCCATTCACTATTCACCATCCTCAAGGGGGCAACGATTAAGAGGGATAAATCCACCGGCGCTATTGTTGTGGCGAGGATCATGAGAGGAGGAGCTGCTGATAAAAGTGGTAAGCTGATAAACCCTCACTTATTACAGCGGTGTCCACATTACACGTTCATGTATCTTTATATCAGTTCATAGAAACATTGTGAGGGTGCATAGTAAATCAAGGTGTTTGAGCATGTGGCACTAATTCCCTACGTATTTCCAACACTTTGAAGGCCTGATCCATGAAGGAGATGAGCTGAAAGAGGTGAACGGAGTCTCGCTGGAGCACAGAAAGCCAAAGGAAATCCTCTGTCTTCTGGTTAGTCTCACTTGCGCTGTTGGGCCACGTTGTTTTCTTCAGTGTCTTCTCATTGTTTCTGTTTCCCTTTTGTTCTCTCGATCTGCACCCTTACTTTCTTCTTTTCAGCACTGTAATTTAAAGGGTGAGGCAGGCATTGTTTGACATTTTTCTTTCAGGACGCCTCAATTGCTCTACCGGTGGCTGTCTGTGGCACCTTGCTCCAGCCCTATTTGTTCCTACTGGAGATGGAGATGGAGAACTTTTAAAATGACAAGTGTAAATTACAAATATAGTCTTGTTAGTTATAGTTTTATCTTGGTAATTTCCTAACCCACCATACACACTGTAGTTTATAGCAAACATCAGTCAAACTGGAGCAAACTGAAGTGCATTTGTTGGGACTATTTCATGTGGCGGATTGATCTACATTTGCTGAATCAGGTAGTTTGTACAGAGCAGGATGGTATAGGATATTTTAAATGAACTTGAAAATAACCTACAGTGCCCATGTTTATTATGGTGAAAGGACAGGACACACACCACGATGTTCATTGACATGATATCTATAGATCCCAAGGAAGGAAGAACAATGTTTGTTAGAAGAATCAACGCATTTTTGTGTTGCTTTTTTGTTTGGTCGTTAACAGTAAGAAAATGAAAGAATATCAAGAGCTTTCTGTTGTAAAAGAATATGAAGCTGCAGCCAGTAGACGGTTGGCTTAGCTTAATAGTCTTAATAGAAGTCCGGAAACAGGTGAAAACCCCTAAAGAAACGTACACTTTGTCTTTTTTTACACTTTGTTTCACCACTTTGGTTTGTGTACAGATGTTGCCTCCAGTTTTTGTGTTTAGTGATTAATTGGCCTCTGGGTGTAGCTTCATATTCATTATACAGGCATGAAAGTGGTATCAATCATCTGATCTAAGTCTAAGCCAGAAAGCAAATAAGAGCATTTCTCAAACCATCAACTTCTCTTCAAACTGTTCTTTCTCAGGCTCGTTCTCAGGGCGAAGTGAAATTTAAAATCATTCCTGCCTCTGCCAAGGAAGAAATGTCATCAAATGAGAAGAAGGTACAGTAAATTACTGACAACACATATTCCGTGCGGTGAATTTTTTATATTAGCATGCAATCTGGCTGCACGGGGAAAGCTGCCCACCTGGTTTCAGTAAAAAGAGATGAAATCAGTGTATCTCGTGTGTTTGGTTATATTTTGTGTTTTTGCCACGGTGCTGTCACTACGGCAGCGTGCTGTCAAGAGACAAATTCAGATCAGACAGTCAAGGATAAGACACTCGCTCACTTCACTGCAATATACAGCCTTTTACATTTAAACACTTGGTTTATCACTTTGCACACATCACACGTGGGGAGCCTTATCGAGTCAATTTAGCGTTAGCGATGAATCTATACACCTTATGTGGAAAACGTCAAGTTGCACAATCCCCTTTGTTTAGGAGGAGTTCTAGGCCACTACCACCACATCCATGCAGTGGATGTCCAAGCTGGAAACTGTTAGAGCGGGGAGCATTTGTAAAGGATTAAGACAAATTATTTTCAATGATCACGGTCATTTCTCAAAAATGACACCAACATATGCGAGAGACGCACCAGACAAAGATGTTGGGTCTGTTGCCAGCGTACAGGGGAAGACAAAAAGAATGAATAATACAATAGAATCGTTTTTTTTTTTTTTTTCCTTCGCCACCTGTTAGCCTGATTATTTTCCTCCCTCAGCTGTTCCTGCGGGCTCTTTTTGACTACGACCCCAACGAGGATCCCACCGTCCCGTGCAAAGACGCAGCAGTGGGCTTCAGACGGGGCGACGTCCTCCAGATCGTCAGCATGGAGGATGACACCTGGTGGCAGGCCTGTCACGTCCGGAGCAGCGGCGGCCGGGCAGGGCTCATCCCCTCGCAGCAGCTCCACGAGAGGTGCCCCCATTTGTGCTTTTCATTCAACAGCAACACATCTCCCCCCGCTTGAAAACGCTCATACAATATTTATGAGACATTCTAATTAAAACCTGCTTTCGTTCAGCCTTGTTGTGTTTGGCCTCCCGCAGGAGAGTTGCACTGCAGCGCCCCAGAGCCCTGTTCAAGCCTCCACAAGCCAAACCGCCAGGTGACGAGCCCACGTTTGTCCATAAAAATCGCCCCACCTGAAAAGAATAAAACCTTTTAACACCCTCCAATAAACATATTAGAGCCCCTTTCGTGCTAAGCCGAGGGGTGACAGGTCACGTCTGAGGGCCACGGTCAAGGCCGTGGGTGAGCTCTGCCGCCCTCCCTGTCGCACTAACTCCTTTTGTTTTCTCCACATGCTCCACAGATGAGGGGGAAGGTACTGTCCGTTTGCATTTGCTTTTGAAAACTCACCTTCAGCATAATTTCCCTGATATAATACACATGTATGTTGTAGGTTTTGGTTTGTGGTTTTTAAAGATTTTTAAGAGGTGCGTTATCCAAGAATAATAATCGTGCAACGCTTTCCGAAATGGAGAGCATTCTGTTAAATGTTCCTCTGTTGTAACCAAGCAGGTTTAAAATATCCGGCCCTCTGCAATGTGCTAGTTTTTCACTAACAGCCACTTTTTGAGCGTAAGGTAGCTATTAATATTTTCAAAATGTGGATATCATTTTTAAGTAAAACTATTATTAGAATTTCCAAAGCAAAATATGACATTTGGGTCAGAACATATGCTAATACTTTGGGTATGAAATTTCAGAGCAACTCACATGTCATCCCCTTGTGGTTTCTGTCCACGATTTCCTCACTCTTTCCTCCGCTCTCTTCCTGTTTTTCCAGTCATGGAGGATGTAGACTACGGAGCTATAACAGGGATCCACATTGGTGAGATGTTCGACTTGTTCCACTCAAGTCCCACTGATACTGGAAAAGAGACCAGTGTGACACGAGACAAAGACACGCACATTTATTGAATATCAGTCGTGGAAGAGGTTTTGACATACATTTAAAGTAATAAAACATCTTTGCAGAAATACTACTATACTACTGTTAAAGGTAAAAGTCCTAAATCCTAAGTCCTAAAACTGTTATTCAAGTACAAAAGGGCAAAATATAATTCAAGCACAAAAAGTTCTCATCCAGAATAAAGCCTATGTGAGGCTAATTTTAAGTACTTTATACTGCTGAGTAGCCTCTGAATATCCCCTGGGGATTTTTTGAACATAATACATAATAGTTTATTTGAAGATTCATTTTAGTATTCATCAGTATTGATAAAATAAAGCATTAAATAAAGTTACTGGATACATTACATGAAGTAAAAGTGACAATATATTTCTGGTAGAGTAGAAGTACAAGTTCCTCAAAATATATGCAGTACTTGAGTACTCCACGTCTTTAGTTGCTTCTCACCACTGTTGAATGTGTATTGAACTTAGCAATATATATAGATGGAGAAAAACCAGCAACAAAAGGAGACCATCGTTATATTTTCAGTAGGAACCGGTTGATGATGTAGTTTTGTGGTCTGGAGATTTGTTGGACGGGACTGGAGCGGCAAATGTGGTTTTAGCCTTCCCATTTATCCCATTTGTCTTGATCTCGTGGATTGGATCTGATGTGTGTGCATATGAGCGGTGCAGCATGTTCATATGGAGACGTGCACTTAAGACTGATTGTAAAAAGGCTCCGTACGTCTGTACAAGGCAAGGTAATTACAGATGTTGCTTTATATCAGCTCTAAGAGTCATGTGCATTTAATAACGTGCACCTCATCTTATCTCAGGCCAGCCTCCACCTGAAGACGCGGCCCAGACTCTGCGTTTCCTCTTTGTCTGGCATGAAAACCCTTATTGATGTTGCACCACCAAATGTCTGCATGCAGAGTAATCACAGGAGAGAGAGAGAGGAAGAGAAAGGACATATAATGGAGTCCTTTTTTAAACTGCACGTGGCTCTGTGTCTGTATCTGTATTATTCGTTTTTTTTTTTTACAGAGAGTGAGATGAGAAGACTGATACCACACTCATGTCTGTCTGTTAAAAATGAAGCTACAGCAGCCAGTTAACTCAGTTTAGCATAAAAACAGGAGGAACATTCGCTCTTATGATCCAATTTGTAATTTATATCTTTTTTTTTTACCTTTGGTAAGATTCAGATGAGCAGTCTGTCCCTGGTCCTTATTTAGAATCAGCCAAACTGGCCAACCTCATCTATTTATTTAATCATTTTCCACACTGTAAGTCTTTCTCCTTTTGTTAATTTCTAAGTTATCTCTTAATATGTGAAAAGGAAAACATTTTATATCATAAGATAATATTTTATCTCAAAACATATTTTCAGTGACACATTTTGAACTTGGGTTGTGTATTGAAATTTACTAACCTGCTAACAGTTAACCCAGCCAGTCATAAAAAGGCTCACACACACCGTCATGCCACAAGCTCTGGGAGGAGATAAAAAAAATCGATGTCATAAACAAAGGTTTGTGTTTGTGATTCCTCTTTTTTTTTTTTTTTTACATTTCCAAAGACTGTTGTTATGGCCGATTTAGTACAAAGAAATTTAAAGGATTTAATAAAAATCCATCTCATAACCCAGATATTCTGTTTCAGTCAGTTTGAGTGACTGTGACTGATAAACGGATATTAGAGTGGTCTTCACTTTGTGTCTCACTCTGGGCAAATAATCGCATTTCCTGAAGTCGAACTATTTTTTTTTAAATGGTGCCCTTACATCATACTGTCAAGTGAAGCAGATATGTCTTGTAGCATATCCAAAAAAAGATCTTTGGCTTTACGGATGAGAGCATTTTCAGCGACAGATGGGAATGACTTATTACATATCTTAAGATTGACAATTACATATCGTTTTCCTCTGGACCTTTGTCCCTGGTAGGATATAAGGCGTCTCTTTTGCCGTATGACATTGGCTTTATGTATTGCCCTTTCACATTTCTGGGTGAAACCATCAGTTTAAATCCTGTGTAAACAAAGGTTTCAAATCTCTAGTCACGGTGCCATGTTTCTTAGAAGCCCGGAGAGGAAATGGACAGATATGCTTACAAAGTGAAATTACAGCTGACGTCAAAGAAAGCCTGGCACCATCACTTAGCAGCAGTTAACATCATGAAAGAGGGCGAGCCTGCCAAACCAGGCCAGACCTCAGCAGCACGGCAGACGGTGGCTGTCAGGCGGCCTGCAAGCGACGCGTGACAGACTCAGTTGTCGTCTCTTGTCTGAAATACGTGTAGTCCGGGGGAGTGTTGACACCAGAGTTCAGCCTTTTACTCTGCC